>JAODAL010029623.1:0-51315 GCA_025379985.1 Phyllomedusa bahiana | reverse complement strand
GTTATTCAAAATTTTAAAAAACTATACCACTTCCCCTGTTCTAGTCTGATCATCACTTATTAGGTCATTGGGACACAAGCACCAGTAATTTTTATATGAGGTGGGTTCTAGTGATGTAGTCATAATACTAAAATCTTCATGCCTGTTCATTCATGTGGCTCGATGAGGGCGTCTGTAACAAAAGTCAAAGCCATTTGGTAACTGTGTTCGCCTCGTCTGGGTACAATTAGTTTGAACCTTTCAGATTGTTGTCATTAGTCTGATAACGGTTGTAGAAATCTCCATACAGCTCAGGCCTTTTTCTCATCCTCTGCATTACCTAATGTCGTGCTGGGGCACTTAGGGCCCACCCCCGCGGGCGCTGGCTCCTGGGGCCCACCCCCGCGGGCGCTGGCTCCTGGGGCCCACCCCCGCGGGCGCTGGCTCCTGGGGCCCATCTTCAATACGTGACTGCACATGCCTATTGCTTTCTCTGCCTATCTCCCTGAATAGCCGCCCCAGGCCCAGGCGCCCACCGTGGGTTTCCCCTGCTCCCTTGTACCTCAGTACAAGCTCGGCATTAGCAGTGACTTCTTAGTGACAGTCCTGGAGCGTGACCTGTGCACAGTAGTGGGGAGTGTGGTGACTGTGAATTACGTTCTGTGTTGTATTTTGCTGATTGTCTGACAAGTCAGCATGTTACAGGAAAGAGGAACTGACTTGTGTATGGATCTTAACCTTTAATCTCTTTTAATCTTGCAGCTCTAAGCACTGAAGGGATATTTCGAAGGTCGGCCAGCACTCAGGTGGTACGAGAAGTGCAACAAAAATATAATATTGGTGAGTTTTTGAAGATGAATTGCTTAATGTGAAAAGGGTCAGCTAACAATAAGGTGATTTCATTCCCTTCTATAATTAGCAGCAGTTGATTAGGGAACCTGGTAGCAAGTGTTCACTTTACCTGCAGTGTCACCAAGGGAGAAAGGAAGTATTACACCGTGCCCACATATATTGGTTAGAGGTTCATACAATACATGGACTTGTTGGGTCCTCCAGATTGGGAGCAGTTCTTTATAGCTGCTCTGGCTAATAGAGATACACTCGTCAACATTGACATTGCAACACCAAGAAAGAAATCACATGAGACATGTTAATAGTATGCAAATGATAAAAAAAAAATGTAAGCAAAATATTCAACACATCTCAATCTATTCAGTATTGATTAATAGCGCTATGTGTAGAAATACCTGCACTTACACGCCTTGGTTGATATCAATGGGATTATTAAAGGTTCTTCGAGAAATGTTATGCCGCACTAGATGCACCTAAGCAAATTTATCAGGATTGGCTGGCTACGGGCAGCTACTTTGCAGTTGCCGATCAATGACATCCCAGATGTACTCAACTGAAGGTAAGTCCAGAGACGCTGCAGACTATGGTAAAATATTTAGCCATACAGGCTGCTGACACTGGCAAGAGCAACATGCCGCCTAGTGATATCCTGTTGAGAGATGGCTTATGGGACACTTTGAAGAAATGGCCGAACCACTGGTTCTGTGATCAAATCAATGTAACGCCGAACTCTTAATGTACCTGTCAGGAAAAGCCCACGCCCACTCAAGGATCAACGGCCTGACTTGGGGTGTATCATGACTTTGCGCTCCCCCTAGGGGCACGTAAAGTCAGCCGGATACAGTTTCACAGTTAACCCCTGTCCACACAAGCACAAGAAGACCCTGGGAGTGCGAGCGGATACCCCACTCGCCCACAACCATGAACGGCTGGGAGAGATCTGTTTGGTGAAACAAAACTCTGCCAGCCCGGTAGACTGCTGCCAGTTCCTTGTTGGCCATAAGCTTGGTCCGTTACAGACTTAAAGCAGGCCCTGAACCTGCCTTGGGTAGCGATATTTTAGAGACTGAGCAAAACAGACACCTGAGATCGATGATCAAGACAACCGGCTCACTCAGGATTAAAGTTTTAAAGATTTAATCGCCTTGTGAGCGAACTAGACAAACAATACATACATAGGGATATAACGATACAGATATTGGTCAGAGGTGCAAATACGGAGATGGTTGCAAACAAGGAGGTAGCCAGATGTGTCTATTTGGCCTTGTGCTGGGCACAAATGGGGCTGGTTCCTATGGATGGAGCATTTGTTTAATTGAGTGCTTCCTCGTGACGTGTGGAAGCTGGGGGTCAATTTTCCTCACAGTACCTAAATTAAAAACTAAAGGGGCCGGATTACTGTATATTCTGCCACTCCACACCATAATCTTGGTAGTAGGACCACTGTTGCGTTCTTTTGTGAACACCTCTTCATGGCATTACCCTCATGGCGTCCAGACCAATCTCCAGTGATTATTGCATCCAAGACAAAAGCGGAAGTTCTCGTTGAAGAGGACATGCCTCCATTCTGACCTCCATTGCCATCTTGCTAGGCACCCTGATCGCTTTTGAGATGGGTGGCATCTGATAAATGGAAAACCTAGAGCTGGAAGTCTGACTCATAGCATTACATTGTACAAGTGCCTTCCGATGTTGACACGGTGTGCCGCCCTAGGCTTGGGATATAACGTCCAATTTTACTTACAGCGCAGTATGGATCTCTTTGCTTCCAATAAGATGATCCATCCATACATCCTGTCATTTAAGTTTGTCATAGTTCTCCCAACCTCTGGAACACACAACGTTTAACAGTCCTGATATCTCAGTCTTGGCATGGAACAATCTGCCAGAATGATAAACCAAGGTATCTCAATTCCACTGTTCAGTCCCAGTTTGTGACCAGTGGCAATGACTGGCATGGCAACTAACAGAAGGCATCACACAATTGTCCCACACCATTTCATCTGATTTCTGAGGATTCAGGTGGCTTTTATGCCCCTCACATGACCCAGATTGGCATTAAGGGCCAAATGTATGAAAACTGACTAGGTCTAAAATTCATTTTGTTGCCCATAGCAACCAATCGGCACGCCCCTCTCATTTCATATAGTGCTCTGGAAAAATGAGAGGGGCGCTCTAAATTTGGTTTCTATGAGTTTTAGACCTATACAGTTTTCATACATGTGACCCTAAGAGCCTATCCTTTTTGGTGCTGCAACTTCAATGGACCCTAAATGGCATCAATACTAAAATCCAAGGCACATTTTGGTTAAAGATGCAATTTCTATTACATACACGTGAGGGGTTACACGCAAAAGACTCTTCACATATTGGCGTCATTCTTGCCAGGCAGAGTATGCTTCAGGTGTAGGTCGGAATACAGATCACAACATTTCGGCAACCTTAGCCTTTGTCAAAGTTATATCTGTAAAGGAGAAAACTACAAGCATCAAGTAATGAGGACGGCAGAGCTATGTGTGAAGAGCGCCCGGCCAAGATTGATGCAACGTTGTGATCTGTTTATTGACCTTCTACTGAAGCATACGCTGTCTGCCATGAATGACGCTTACTTGTGGAGTCTTTGGCGCGTAACACTTCACCTGGATGTAATAAAAATGACATCTTTATTCAGCATAGGTGTGCCATGGATTTTAGTATTGCTACAAGAATAAAGGTTCGTCTTTCCACATGAGCACCCACCTCCGATAAGGTGTGCGGTGCCGTATTTCTATTAGACCCTAAATGGCAGATCTCACCCTGTTTACTCATTATTTCTTAACAGGGTATTTGATCATGGATTTCAAAAACCAGATAATTCCCTTTATAACCCATCTTTTTTGCATCACAATTTTTTTCCCAAGCCCTATCTGCATCTTTACCACCATTGTTGTGTGTTTCCATCCTAAAGCTGTATGATATCTTGTGCAGTCTTGGTAAGATTTTGGGCTTTTTCACCCGGCTTGTTTGGACGAGGTTTTGGATGAGGTTTTCGGAGCGTTTCCTCGCCCAAAACCTCGTCCAAACCACATGATGAGGTTGTTGATGAGGCTTTGATCAGGTTTTGGACGATGTTTTCACCCATACAAATGAATAGCCAGGACAAAAACCGCGGCGAAAAAACGTGCAAAAACCGCGCCGAAAACGCGCTTCAAGAATTGACATGACCCTTCTTTTTCATTGCTTACAAGGAAGCGTGTAAAAACCTTGTCCTGTGTGAACTACAACGAGGTTTTACATAGGAATCAATTAAATGAACTGGGGGAGTTTTGAAAGCGTTTTGGGAAACGCTCCGAAAACCTCGTCCAAAAACGCAGTGTGAACATGCCCTTAGGGGCCATTTACACGGCACAGATCAAATACCGGTAGGATTCTTCAACCGTTATTTGCTTTGTTTTTAAGCTGTTTACATGGCCGCAGGTGGGCGGCTTCTCTCCGCGGTTTACATAGAAAAGCCCTCCCCCTTCTCATTGACTCGTTCATATTCCGTCCGAAAACCGGGCGGAAGAATGAACATGTTCAATGTTTTCCGGATCGCCGCTGGTCCAAAAAGCGGTCCAGCGGAAAATCCATGCAGTGTGGACTGCTGCACGGATTTTCTATAGAGATCCATGTAAAAGGTTGACACCCGGTTTACAGACGGCTTTCAAAACCGAAAACAGTCTGTAAAGCCGGGTGAAAACCTGGACCTTGGGGACATGCCCTTAAAGGATTTTTCCCATCACAGAAAGTGCTCCTGGAAGGGCCAATTGCTGTAAAGCAAGCAATTTTCAAAATGCATGTTTCTAAAAAATATGTATGCTTTACCCAAAACAGGCCTTTTTTAACCTTCAACTTGCTCTCTTGTCTCCATGGTTACAGACCATTACTGTGTGCTTTCAGTTGTAATGCAGCGTCATCAGAGATTGTCTGAGAAGTTCCTGTAGTCTGGCCAGGATAGTTGAAACATGTATTTTTGCTTATATGTACTTTCCCTCCTCCTCCCTTGCCCGGCCACAGGAGCTTATACACAGACTGTCTTTGATAACGCTGTATTACCAGCTATAACTGAAAGCACATAGTGGTGGTCTGTAACCACGGAGACAAGAGAGCAAGTTGAAGGTTCTAAAAGGCCTGTATTAGGTAAAGCACACATTTTTTAATAACATGTATTTTTAAATTTATTTACTTTACAGTAATTGGCCCTTCCAGCAGCACTTGCTATAATGGGAATACCCTTTTAAAGCAGCAGGCTGCCATGACATGATAGGCGCTGTAGCTTCACAATATCTACAGGTTACAAACCACTGATTTATAACAAAATATACCTCTCTCCTGATGTGGTTTGTACTAAGGCCATCTATTCTATGTGTCCAGGAACACCTGTTGACTTCCAGCAGTATGACGACGTCCATCTGACCGCAGTCATCCTGAAGACCTTCCTCCGGGAGCTCCCTGAGCCGCTGCTGACATTTAACCTCTACAATTATGTTGTTGGATTTTCCAGTAAGTGGAGATTTTCTTTTCTAACAATGAGGTACATTCAAAGGGAGCTGATCTGCCCTGGATTTTGGTGCAGATTTTGTCATAGACTTGTTTGCAGATTTTTTTTGCATTGACTTCAGTGGGAAAAGGCAAAATCTGCAGATAAACCTTTCCTGCGGATTTTGCCTTCTCTTTTTGGAGTCCAATGTAGGAAAATCCACAATAAATCTGCAACTAATCCACAACAAGATCTACACCTGAATCTGCAGCAGATCTGCCCCATGTGAATGAAACTTAAAACTTGTCAGGTGCAGGTTTTATACAGCTTTGAGTTCTCTGTTCTAATTTCAAGGGAACCTGTCAGATGGTTTATGCTGCCCTATCTGAAGCAGAATATGATAGCGTGAGAGAGGCTGAGCTCTGTGATCTAAAAGGTTATATGATTTGATGCTGAATTTCTGAGTAAAAAACGGATAAAACGTTAAAATTGAAAGTTCTACTTACCCCCACCCACATACAGTCATTGACCATTTTGCTCTGAACACACACTGATACATGCATGTGAGTGGGGTAGGCAAGACTTCCACTGTCTCTTAAGAAGTCCTACCAGTATCTTCTCTGCTTTTTCCTCAGAAACTCTGCTGCACATCATGTAAACCTATGTATCACAGAGCTCAGCTTCTCTCCCCTATCATACAGCCCTATATATCACAGAGCTCAGCTTCTCTCTCTTATCATATAACCCTATATATCACAGAGCTCAGCTCCTCTCCTCTACCATATAACCCTATATATCACAGAGCTCAGCTCCTCTCCTCTAACATATAACCATATATATAACACAGCTCAGCTCCTCTCCTCTACCATATAACCCTATATATCACAGAGGTCAGTCCTTCCTTACCATATAACCCTTTATATCACAGGCTCGCTCCTCTCCTTCCATAAAAACCCTTATACACAGACCCAGTCCTTCCTCTACCCATATAACCCATATACACGAGCTCAGCCCTTCCTCTCCCCATAAACCCTAAATCACAGAGCTCACCCTCTCCCTACCATATCCCCTTTTAATATCACAGGCTCAGCTTCCTTTCCTTCCCAAAAACCCCTTTATACACAGAGCTCAGCCCTCTCCTCTACCAAATACCCATATATCACAGAGCTCAGCTCCTCTCCTCTACCATTTCCTATTTTTCACAGAGCTCGCTCTTCCCTTCCTTTTCCCCTATTTATCCAGCGCTCAGCTCCCCCTTTCTTCATATAACCCTAATATACAGATTTAGCTTTCTCTTCTATTAAAACCCCTTTAAAATATATCAGAGCTTAGTTCTCTCCTTATCATATAGCCCTATATACACAAGTCAGCTTCTCTCCCTCTGTTTTAACCCTATATTCACAAGACAGCTCCTCCCCTCTATCATATAACCCTAATATCACAGAGTCAGTTTTTCCTCTATCATAAAACCCATATATATCAAAATGCTAAAGTTCTCCTTATCATATAGCCCTATATTTTACGGGCTCAGTTCCCTCTCACATAAAACCCCTAATATCACAATGCTCAGTTCTTCCCTTTTATTATTAACCCTTATAATCACGAGCTCGTTCTTCCTCTATATATAACCCAATACAAGAGCTCAATTCTTATAAATCCCCCTATATATCACCCCTCAGCTTCTCTCCTCTTCATAAAACCCCTATTATCACAGAGCTAGTTTCTTCCCTTGTTTATAACCCTATATATCACAGAGCTCAGCCTCTCTTCCGATCTAAACCCTATATATCACAGAGCTCAGCTTCTCTCCTCTATCATTAAACCCTGTTACCACAGCGCTCAGCCCTCCTTTATTCATATAACCCTATTAACAAGCCACATCTCTCTTCTATCATAACACATTATATAAGCTCCAGCTCCTCCCCTTATATAACCAATTAACAGGTCAGCTTTCTACCTTTTATTTAACCTGTTAATTCAAGAGCGTCAGTTTTATGCTGCCCTATCAAACAGATATGATAGCAGAGGGCTCAGCTCTCTCTTTATGATTTTGAATTTCTATAAAACTAAACGAAGTAAGCTCCCCCTCCCACTATTCATTAATTGCAACACACTATATCACAGGTCAAGACTTCCCACTCTCTTCAAAATAACCATATATATCTGCTTATTTCCTCCTCTTCACATTTTAAACCTATATATCACAGAGCTCAGTTTCCCTCCCCCTATCATATAACCCTATATATCACAGAGCTCAGTTTCCCTCTCCTTTTATCATAAACCCTATATATCACAGAGCTCAGCTCCTCTCCTCTACCATATAACCCTGTATAATCACAGAGCTCAGCTCCTCTCCTCTACCATATAACCCTATATATCACAGAGCTCAGCTCCTCTCCTCTACCATATAACCCTATATATCACAGAGCTCAGCTCCTCTCCTCTACCATATAACCCTATATATCACAGAGCTCAGCTCCTCTCCTCTACCATATAACCCTATATATCACAGAGCTCAACTCTTCTCTACCATATAACCCTATATATCACAGAGCTCAGCTCCTCTCCTCTACCATATAACCCTATATATCACAGAGCTCAGCTCCTCTCCTCTACCATATAACCCTATATATCACAGAGCTCAGCTCCTCTCCTCTACCATATAACCCTATATATCACAGAGCTCAGCTCCTCTCCTCTACCATATAACCCTATATATCACAGAGCTCAGCTCCTCTCCTCTACCATATAACCCTATATATCACAGAGCTCAGCTCCTCTCCTCTACCATATAACCCTATATATCACAGCGCTCAGCTCCTCTCTTCTATCATATAACCCTATATATCACAGAGCTTAGCTTCTCTCTTCTATCATATAACCCTATATATATATCAGAGCTTAGCTTCTCTCCTCTATCATATAGCCCTATATATCACAGAGCTCAGCTTCTCTCCCTCTGTTATATAACCCTATATATCACAGAGATCAGCTCCTCTCCTCTATCATATAACCCTATATATCACAGAGCTCAGCTCCTTTCCTCTATCATATAACCATATATATCACAATGCTCAGCTTCTCTCCTCTATCATATAGCCCTATATATTACAGAGCTCAGCTTCTCTCCTCTATCATATAACCCTATATATCACAATGCTCAGCTTCTCTCCCTTTATTATATAACCCTGTATAATCACAGAGCTCAGCTTCTCTCCTCTATCATATAACCCTACATATCACAGAGCTCAACTTCTCTATCATATAACCCTATATATCACAGCGCTCAGCTTCTCTCCTCTATCATATAACCCTATATATCACAGAGCTCAGCTTCTCTCCCTCTGTTATATAACCCTATATATCACAGAGCTCAGCCTCTCTTCTCTATCATATAACCCTATATATCACAGAGCTCAGCTTCTCTCCTCTATCATATAACCCTGTATACCACAGCGCTCAGCTCCTCTCTTCTATCATATAACCCTATATATCACAGAGCGCCGCTCCTCTCTTCTATCATATAACCCTATATATCAGAGCTCAGCTCCTCTCCTCTATTATATAACCCGATATATCACAGCGCTCAGCTTCTCTCCCTTTGTTATATAACCCTGTATAATCACAGAGCTCAGCTTCTCTCCTCTATCATATAACCCTGTATACCACAGCGCTCAGCTCCTCTCTTCTATCATATAACCCTATAAATCAGAGCTCAGCTCCTCTCCTCTATTATATAACCTTATATATCACAGAGCTCAGCTTCTCTCCTCTATCATATAACCATATATATCACAGAGCTCAGCTTCTCTCCTTTATCATATAACCCTATATATCACAGAGCTCAGCTCCTCCCCCTATCATATAACCCTATATATCACAGAGCTCAGCTCCTCTCCTCTATCATATAACCCTATATATCACAGAGCTCAGCTTCTCTCCTCTATCATATAACCATATATATCGTAGAGCTCAGTTTCTCCCCTCTATCATATTCTGCTCTTAGAGAGCGCAGCATAGACCACTTAACAGGTTCCCTTAAAAGCCGAATTTGACACGTGGTTAGAGAGAATAATTGTAGGGTCGCACATTGATGCTACTACATGCAGACGACACCAAGGCCAAAATCGAGTAATCATTGGCCAGAACAGTGGCTGCATGGAGTAGCAGTTGTGGGAGTCCTTAACCTAAAACTTGCAAATTGAACAGCGAAGATATCCAAAGCAACCAATTAAATTTTTTGTAAACATAATAATCTCTAGATAACTTGTGCAATTAATTTTATAAAATCCGCTGGAGTAATGGTCTGAAATAATTTTTGCATGGGCTGGAGTGAATCTTCATCTTTTTGATGCCATCTCCTTTGTTTATCCAAAATGATGTGCTGTTTAATTTTATAAAATGATCATTATTCTGCACAGTGAACCCTGTAAAAAAAAATACTAAAAAAACTATTTAAAAAAAATTTAAGTATTGTTATTTTTGTTTATCCTAATTCCTACAAAATTAAATAAAAGTGGTCAAAAAGTTGTATGTACCCCAAAAAGATGCACTTTGTGGGGTGAGCTGTACCTTACAACTGTAAGCCCTTATACTTGTCTATAGATGAAAAATGTATGGAATAATGTAAGATAAAAGTTCTGGCTATCATAATAAGCAGCAAAAAAAAAAACAAGTATTTATTTTATTGTGAAAAAGTATTGAAAGTTGAAAAAAAAAAAATTGTTCTGACTCACAGAAGTAAAGTAACACATTACAAAATGTAAGATGTTAAGAAAAATGGTGACGTGGCTATTTTTTGCCTGATTTTGGGGTACATTTAATTCTTTTTGGAGAAAATGGTACAAAATTTTTTTGGTTTTTTTTTAAATTCATTATCATTCAGTAACATACTTTTTCTACACAAATCTCTGACAGATTTAGAGCCAGAGAAGCAGGTTGAATCCACCAGAGAAACTCTTAAGACTTTGCCTGAAGAGAATTATGAAGTTCTCCGGTTCCTCATTGGTTTCCTAGTTGAGGTAAGAAGGGTGACTTTGGTGTTATATCCTATTGAGAATATGAGCATCTATCCTCTAACTCCTAATCTTTGATTCTTATTAAGGTGTCCGCTCGGAGTCATGAGAATAAGATGACCAATACTAACCTGGCTGTCGTGTTTGGCCCAAACCTCCTGTGGGCCAAGGATGCGGCCATCACCCTCAAGGCCATTAATCCCATCAACACCTTCACGAAGTTCATGCTGGACAACCAGAAGGAGCTGTTTGAGAACAATCTCTTGTAAATCCGAATGTTCTCTTTGCGACACTCCGCCACTGCCAGCCCAGCGCTGCCACCTCCACCGCATCACTGTTCCGTCCTGTTGTCTGTCTGTATGTGCGTGTATGTGGACACCTCTATATGAAACGTTGGAGCTGGCATCTCCAATGCAGCTTGCAGCACAAGAACACTCCAAACGCCAAACCATCCATGTGTCTACCCAAATCTCGGCGACAGCGGATGCCTCTGGTAGGCAGAGAAGCACTTTCCTTTGCGATAGATGTGGTAATGTTGGCATGAGGTGGCGTGTTGTGGCGTGTAGTCCTCTTTATAAATGATTAAGGGAATCTTCCCGTACAACTTATCTTTAGTTCTATTCTTCTCTGGTATTTCTCCTTTCCACCTTCCTGTTTTATCGTTTTCATACGTCTCGGTCATACTGTCAGGAGAAATATGACTTGGCGGACCCCAGAGTACCAATCCTACCACTCTTCAGGGGTCTTCAAACTGCGGCCCTCCAGCTGTTGGGAAACTACAACTGCCATCATGCCCACTGTTATAGATTATAGAAATGCATGATGGGATTTGTAGTTTCCCAACAGCTGGAGGGCCGCAGTTTGAAGACCCCTGCTTCACATGGTCCAAATCTTCTGCCTGTTACACCTGGCACAATTTTTGGATTTTTTTTAGAATGGCTGAGCCGGTATTTTTAATCTAGAGGATTCATAGTTGCCAAAATTGGGTCACTTAGGCCCTAACCCTGAGAACCACCCCTAAAGTTTATGGCAAACCCCTTAAACCCTATCTTATAGGTAGGGGATTGCATACACCCTACTCATTTTGCAGCCTGGTCTGCAGGATTGTCCATCAAAATCAGGACTTTAGGCAAGTATAAAAATTGGCATTTTGTCCTGCTCCATTCAAATAAGAAGGAGGTTCTATGTTTCAGGGACTCCATCTGGCCCACTTGCTTTTATTCATTATGGTGTTGATGTTCTTTTAACAATATTTTTAGCAGTTATCAGGCAACAAAAAAACCGCATAAAACTCCAGCCTCCCTTAAATTTAAATTGATGACTTTGACTTTCCAGTACGATGTCAGTCAAGATACGGCTTGAAAATACTGGACTGAAGGGTAGACATACTTTTTTTTCTTTAAATGGAGTTGGTTTCCATTTAAAAATATTTGACCAGGATTAGAAAAAAAATGTTTTTTTCTGAAAACGGTGCCACCCCTGTCCACAGGTCATGTGTGGAATTGCAGCTCAGTCCCGTTTTACTACAATGGAGCTGATGAGCCATATGAGACGCAAGACGTGTGTTTTTGAAACCTTACATGAACCCTTTAAATTTGTTCAGCTGTCGGTTGGGTTTAGTTGTACACCTACCCAAGGGTGTGCCCTAAAGGGAAAATAACAGCCAGTAGCTGATACAGTGTAGAGACCATACTGTAACCGCTTATACAAGGAGGACACCATGTTTTTCCTATATAAACACTACACAGGAGCCCAATCGCCCACTTCAACATTAGCATACAAAGTTGTAAAATTGCGTTTCAGTTTGGGGAGCTGATCTGTGACGTCCACATTGCAGGAAGCGAATGTCGTTCTTGTTGCCTATTGCGCTTTTAGTATAATGGTTAAAATGTTTTGATTTCAGCTTATACGCTATATGCTTTGGCAGCTGTGTATTCTGTGTTATAAATTCTGGTTTGTTAAGCAAGTAAAGATAATTGATCATTGAGTAATGTCCAGTCACCCATAGAATAGAGCTTTTATGCTGATATTACGTCTCCAGCCGTTTCTTGTATATAAAAGGCTGGGTTACAACCCATGTGGCCACCATTACATACGTGTAGGAGATATTATATCATCTGTCCCGTACCTATGACAGGCACATCTGCCTGAAGAGAAGATCTGTATGACTCTATAGCTGGGCAGATTTGTCAAGCATCAGTTTGAGAAAGCTGGTGACACCTCAGTAACTTTTTATCTATTAACTCATGTCCCACCTGAGCTTCTAGTCACCAGATACAGTTGTTGCACCATATGGGTTCACCAACCCTCCCAGATCGGTCACCAGAAGTGACTATATGGGTTCACCAACCCTCCAGTTCTGTCACCAGAATGATTATGTTCCAACCTCCCAATCGGTCACCAAGTGACTATATGGGTTCACCAACCTCCATTTTGGTGAACTCATATGGTTCACCAACCCTCCAGTTCTGTCACCAGAAGTGTCAAATATGGGTTCACCAACCCTCTCAGATCGGTCACCAGAAGTGACTATATGGGTTCACCAACCCTCCAGTTCTGTCACCAGAAGTGAATATATGGGTTCACCAACCCTCCCAGATCTGTCACCAGAAGTGAATATATGGGTTCACCAACCCTCCCAGATCTGTCACCAGAAGTGAATATATGGGTTCACCAACCCTCTAGTTCTGTCACCAGAAGTGAATATATGGGTTCACCAACCCTCTAGTTCTGTCACCAGAAGTGAATATATGGGTTCACCAACCCTCTAGTTCTGTCACCAGAAGTGAATATATGGGTTCACCAACCCTCTCGTTCTGTCACCAGAATTGAATATATGGGTTCGCCAACCCTCTAGTTCTGTCACCAGAAGTGAATATATGGGTTCACCAACCCTCCAGTTCTGTCACCAGAAGTGAATATATGGGTTCACCAACCCTCCAGTTCTGTCAACAGAAGTGAATATATGGGTTCACCAGCTTTCCAAATCTATCACCAGAAGTGAATATATGGGTTCAACAACCCTCCTTATCTGTGGTAGCGTTTGCTGAGACTGCAACATCCAGTGCCAAAGCCTCCATCTAGGGGTCTTGCACTCTGTGATCCAGCCCTGTGTGTATTCTGCTACTTTTTAAATAAGTGCATTTCTAAATACAGTTTTGTAATTTTAAGGTTTTTTTTATTGCCAAATGTTCACCTTGGGTGTATTGTTTTTTAAATGCTTTAATGTATGCTTAAGGCTTTACCTCTGATTGAGTCTGTGCATTTATTGGTTACTTTCACTAATGGGTGTCTTAAAGGGGTTCTCCAGGATTGGAAAAACATGGCTGCTTTCTTCCATAAACAGCGCCACATCTGTCCATACGTTGTCGCTGGTCTGGCGTTGCAGCTCAATTCCATTGAATTGAATGAGACTGACCTGCATACATCCCACGAACAGGTGTGGCACTGTTTGTAGAAGAAAGCAGCCATGTTTTTCTCATCTTGGACAACCCCTTTAAAATGCAGATTCCTCTTTGAAATCCATTTTTCACTTTACATATAGACAGTAAAAACATATCATCTGTGGGAACCATGTGGCACACTGTAGTGTGCTCAGTCCTGAACCAGATTGGGTTTAACATGTTTTACTGTAGCTCCCTCCCCTCCATATAGATCTGTCATTATCTGAGATATAACCCATATTCCTGTTCCAGATTATCACTGATTCAAGTTACAGGCTGCCTGCGAGAATCTCCTTCGTATTGGTTTCCCCCATGACAACACTTCTTGGGCGACATGTCTGAATAGATCACTATATTTACTATTTTGCCATAGGCAAACTTAAACTCTATCAGTTCTCAATCTATAAAACACTAAAACATAACTTTTATTATGTATAACACAACCTCGATACACACTATTAAAAAACCTGATTTCTAACCTCTCAATTGTTCCCTTCCTACTTCTGAAGGAATAACTCCCTTTCCATTATCAAGTCTGGTGGAGCCCCACCTATTAACAGGAAAACTTAATTATATTTATATATCAGTATATATATATATTATCACACAGTAATTACTACTCCAGTACGGGATCCCAAGCATCCTACTTGGGCAGTTATCCCTAATCTAATGGACATAAAACATATAAGGCTTCTTTGTAAAACCCTCTGCAGCGAGTGATACTTTGTAGACAGAGGTGAGAAATCACAATTTAAAATGTCATGCCTGACCTCCCTTGGGATCCCGTACTGGAGTTAGTAAATTACTGTATATATAAGGTTTTCCTGTTAATAGGTGGGGTTCCACCAGACTTGATAATGGAAAGGGTGTTATTCCTTCAGAAGTAGGAAGGGAAAAATTTGAGAGGTTAGAAATCAGTTTTTAAATAGTGTGTATAGAGGTTAAGTACATAATAAAAGTTACGTTTTAGTGTCTTATAGATTGAGAACTGATAGAGTTTAAGTTTGCCTATGGCAAAATAGTAAATATAGTGATTAATAGTCACTCTCTCTGTTCTTTTGCAAGATTCCCATTTTTTGGGAGATTAATTGACATGTCTGAATAGAGGCGCTTCCACGCCAGTTTTAGGCGCATTAAATGAGTGTATAATGCGCCTGAATAAATAAACCTGTCAAAAATCTGGCGTGTGGTATGCCTTGTATAGCATATTTAATGCGCCTAATATTGGTGTGTAACAAAAAAAAGGCACATAGCATATCATTGCTGGCATATTTGATGTGCCTCCTTTAGGCACATTCAAAAGTATCATGCCTGGCATAAAATGCAGCTAGTTTTGGTGTACAACAGTTCATATATATAGAGATTACGGCGTCAAGTTTTTTGGGGCAATATGCTCATTATGGTTCATTGTTAACATTGGATCTTCTGTATTTAGATACCATTGCAGGTGATGATCATAGTAATTTATCGAATCCTTCGCTCTTGCTCAGCTTCCGTAACCTCTAAAGAAGTGAACGAATCCAACCCCCACCAAAATGCAGCCGCATGTTGCTTAAAGGAGCCCTATTCTTAACATGGTCCCATCTTTCAGACACAAATGACTTATCCTGTGGATAGGTTGTACCTTTCTGTGATGAAAATACCCTGGGGCAGCCATACTGTAAGGTTAGTAGTGACTATTAATAAATGTGAAGATGAGGATCCAGGATTGTCACCTGTTACCAAGTCACTACTGAACATGTTCAGGTCAATACTTGGCAAAAAGCACAGTTGGGAAAGCTTTCAACATGGAGTCTCCTTTTAAAAGCGCTATAATCAATACCAGACCCTGTTCCTTTATAGTCCTGTCGGTGGAAGCCAAGGAACCGTGCAGGCAAAATCTTGGACCAGGAGCACAACTCCACTTGTAGATTGTATGGGGTCATCAGAATTGTTGATCGCTCCTCATCCAAAATATACTACAACCTACAAATCGAGCAGCAAATTGAAATTGATAAGTGTGCTTCAAGTGATTTTATTACCACTCGACTTCAATCCATATAACACCACTGTTGTTAGGTAAGTACAACTTAAGTGTTCGTGATACACTTTTTGGGTATGGACCTTATTGGGTTGTTCCATGTTATGTATTCCTTTAGACTTACCCAAAAGGTTACATACTCATACAGGGGATCATTGGACTCATCCTTTATCAGGTCTAAAAGAGATGATGCACAAGATAATCTACACGTCCAATAAGACACTTTTTGGGTATGGACCCTAGTTGGTAAGTCCATTGATTCCCCTTTATGTGTATGGAATCTTGCATGGGTCTTGGGTAGTACAGCGTATCAGTCTTCTGCATGCCGAACACTGTACAGTACAACCAAGACATACCCAATAAGGTCCATACCCATAAAAATGTAAGTCCTGGTTAGTAGTCCATTGTCTGGCACCTAAGATTTACCCAGTAGGGTCCATTCACAAAATAAAATCACTGGACTTCCATTCATTATCTCTCCTAGCCCTGAGGAAGAGTAATACTTTACCCAAAAAGTTGTTTCATTAAAGGGGTTATCTCACTTCATTGATTCATCTTACCTCAGTCCTATTTTCTTGGTTTTATTTTGAATTCAGGGGTGTGTTTACTGGCTTCTACTAGGCTGCAGTAGAAGCCAGGTCTGTGGCTATAGCAACCAGTGTGCTGACAGCCTATCCGGAGAGATCAAACTGGTGTGTAGCTATAGGACACTGTTAATGGACATATGGTCCCAAGTGAGATGTTTTGGCGAGATCTTTAACTTAAAAAGCAATTCTTGTAGTGAGACAACCCCTTTAAAATTACAAATACTTAAGTTGTACTTACTGCTGATGTGAGAACTATAATTCAAGTACAGGCTGTCCCCTAGTTACAAACGGAGACTTATGGGGCATGCTGGCACTTGTAGTTCCATGTTCCACAGCAGATAGTAGCTGTGGAATGACAAGTTCCAGCATGCGACAGCAGCACATGAGGTGAAAATGAGGTGGAATCTTCTTAACCAGGGCCTAGCCAGCAAAACAGATGTAAAAACCCCTCCCTGTATGACTCAAAACTAAAAAAAAAAAAAAAAATCCCTTTTGTGCTGGAGTTACATTTAATAAATATACCTGTTCCAACTTACATACAAATTCAATTTAAGAACAAACCTACAGTCCCTATCCGTTCATAATCCGGGGACCTCCTGTATTTGTGACTTTAATCAAGCTTCTTTTTGGATAAAGTGTTACCCTGCTTCATGCCTGATAGAGATGACGCATAGAAGACCAGTGATCTCTGTTGGGTATCATTGGCCTTCCATGCGTCATTACTGTCACACCTGACGAAGGGTAACACTTTAACCAAAAAGTTGTTTGATTAGATTCGCAGATACTTTAAAAGATTGGTCTCACTACAGAGATTAGCTTTCAACATGTAGGGAACAGTAAATGACGTTTTTCAAATATATTGCTTTGTCTACTTTCTTTGTTGAGGAGATAAAAGAGATGTTATCAGCTCTGAGTGTGCTCAGGTTTCCCTAGGTTACTGACCTGCACTGCCTTGCTCTCCCTGCTGTTTGACGTCATCACACAGGTCGGCACACAGATCTGTCAGCTTGAGTATTATCTGGTCTAACAAACAAAGGAGACTGATTACTTTTGTTTACTTTAGCTGTGAAGCTTCTCTGGACTTTAGATAAACATCTTTTGCTCTCATGTCAGAGTAATTAGCAAACCAGGCTGATATGCGAATCGCCCACAGCCTGACCAGGAAGAGACAGGATGCATGAATTAAAGCTGCCTTTGGCACTGTAAAACAGCGTGATGAGACAACCCTTTTAAGTTATTTCATGCTATGAATTGAGCAACTTTTTTTGGTAAAGTTTTACCTATCATCCTGTTTGGTAGAGATGTGTGGATGCTGATGATACTCAACATGGTCCATCCCCAAAATGTAGATCAATGATCACTTTGGGTATTGCCCATTTTGGGTAAGTCTTAGATGGTACAGTGTCTCACTCTGATGTGTGCTTGACACTAAGTTAACCAATACTTACCCAATGGGGTCAATATCCAAAAAGAGATCTGAGGATTTCTATGTATCCTCTGAATGAGGCTTAATGGAAAGGTGATACCTGGATTACCTAGAATGTTGGTTATTAAAATCAGAAATATTTGAGTTATACTTATCTCACATTAGCGCTGTTGAAGTCATAAAAAAAATCACTTAAAGCAAAGTTACCAATTTTTTAGTCCTGTTTATATTTGTAAGTTGTAAAACCCAGACTTCTGCCTTAGTGGAGTGAGGCCCCCCACCCAGATGCAGCAGAAGGCCTATCACAATACAGCAGTTTTCTCTGGAGTGTTCCTTTAAGTCTACCTCCCCAAGCTATACTTTTTCACTCAGCATATGCCTTGTGTGAGCTCAGATGGTTGTATGAATGGCTGTGGCTGATCATTACATTATCCGTGTCCTCTCCTATATCTCGGAAGTGAGCTTCAGGAATATGGCCAACATGTCAGTGTGGATGTAGCTGTGCCTTCCTGAGGATTCGCCTTCAGACATGATTGTTCTGTTTCTCCTTTCACTGTTGTGGTTTTGATCTGGTATAAATATGGTTCCTGCCCCGCATCACATTTTTATTCTGCTTGTGATTACACATTTTGTACTTCAATTTCAAAGAGAAGAAAATAAATCGGTTCATAAAATGTAATCAGTGTCTGTGTTTTATTTAAAAACTCTCCATGTTGTTGCCCATAAGGGGCAGTATTCGGGTATGTTCACACGGGGTAATTTTTGGCGTGCATTTCGCTGCGTATTTGCGCTCTAATACAGGCAAGATGTGCGCCGAAATAACGTTAATTCATAGTTCTCATAGAGAACTATGGATTACTCCTCCTCTCCCCGCTCGCACAATACGAACGTATTGTACGCACGGAGAGATAAGTGACATGTCTTTGGGGCCGGCGGGCTGCCGGCCGCGCCGCGGGAGTACGTGCTGACCAGCGCAAGCTCCCAAGACACACGATATACTGCGGCACGTACTGTACTCGCCGCAGTACATCGTGTGAACATACCCTTAGGCTCACATATTGCAGAATTGCTGTGAATGTTTCTTCCAGGTTTTGGTGCAGAAATTTTATGCACAGAAACTGACCTGTGGTGGATGTCAATTTCTGATACACGGCAGATTTGTTGCAGATTTTCCTCATTGAGTTTAACAGGGAAAACAATATCTGCAACATAACCCAGCTATGGATCTGCAGTAAAATCCAACAGTCCAGAATAAACAAAAACAAATTGCTCAAATCTTAAGCATGCGGGAGTCATGTTTCAACGCATCTTCACCGTAGGCTGACCAATGGGGGGGGGGGGACAAAAAAAGAGCCGGTTTTTTTGGGGGGGTGCCCCCCCCCCCCCTTTGGGGTTTTTTATATTTAAAAAAAAATTTAAATTTTTAAAAAAAGGGTTTAAACCCCTTTTTGGGCCCCCCCCCAAAAAAAAATTTTTTTTTTTTTTTTTTTTTTTAAAAATTTTGGGTTCCGGGAAAACCTTTTTTTTTTTTTAAAAAAAAAATTTTCCCAAAAAAAAAAAAAGGGAAAAAAAGGGGGAAATCTTTTTTTTTAAAACCCCCCCCAAAAAGGGGGGGCCCCCCCCTTTTAGGGGGGGTTTTTTTTTTTTTTTCCTTTTTTTTTGGGGGGGGGAAAAAAAGGGGAAAGGGCCCCCTTTTTTTTTTCCCCTTTTTTTCCCCCAAAAAAAAATTTTTTGGGGGAAAAAAAAATTTTTGGGGGGTTTTTTTCCCCCCCCTTTTTTTTTTAAAAAAAAAAAGGGGGGGAAAAATTTTTTTTAAAAAAAAATTTTTTTAAAACCCAAATTTTTTTTAAAATTTTTTTTGTTTTTATTTTTTTTTGGGGGGAAAATTTTGGGGGAAAAAAAAATTGTTTTTTAAAAAAGGGATAAAAATTTTTTTTTGGGAAATGCCCAAAATTTTAAAAGGGGAAAAATTTTTTTTAAAAAGGGTAAAAATTTTTTCCCCCCCCCCCTTTTTTCCCCCAAACCCCCCGGGGGGGAAAAATTTAAAAAAAAAGGGGTTTTTGGGGGGGGGGGGGAAAAAAAATTTTAAAAAAGGGAAAAAATTTTTTTTTGGGGGTTTTTCCCCTTGGGGGGTTTTTTTGGGGGGGGGTTTTTTGGGGGGGGGGGAAAAATTTTTTTTTTGGGGGGGTTTTTTTTTTAAAAAAAATTTTTGGGCCCCCCTTTTTTTTTTTTTTTTTTTTTTTTGGGGGGGGCCCCCCCAAAGGGGGGGAAAAAGGGGGGTTTTTTTGGGGGGGTTTTGGGGGAAATTTGGGGTTTTTTTTTGGGGGTTTTTTTTTGGGGGGGGGGGGGGTTTTTGGGGGGGGGGGGGCCCCCCCTAAAAAAAAAAATTTTTTTGGGGGGGGGTTTTTTTTTTTTTTGGGGGGGGGGGGGGGAAAATTTTTTTTTTCCCCGGGGGAAAAAGGGGGGTTTGGGGGAGGGGGGGGGGAAAATTTTTGGGAAAAAATTTTGGGGGGGGTGTGGGTTGGGGGTTTAAATTTTTTTTTTTGGGGGGGGGGGGGGGGGGGTTTTTGGGGGTTTGGGGGGGGGAAAAAAATTTTTCCCTGGGGGGGGGGGGAAAAAGGGGGGGGGGGGTTTTTGGGGTGGGTTTTTTTTTTTGGGGGTTTTGGGGGGGTTTTTGGGGGGGGTTTTTTCCCGGGGTTTTTTTTTTTGGGGGGGGGGGGGGGGGGCCCCCCCGGGGGGGTTTTGGGCCCCCAAAAAAAAAAAAATTGGGGGGTTTTTGGGGGGAAAGGGGGTTTTGGGGGGTTTTTTTTTTTTTGGGGGGTTTTTTCCCCTTTTTTTCCCCTTTTGGGGGGGGGCCCTTTTTTTTTTTTTGGGGGGTTTTTTAAAAACCGGGGGTTTTTTTTTTCCCCCCTTTTTTTTTGGGGGGGGTTTTTTTTGGGGGGGTTTTTTTTTTGGGGGTTTTGGGGGTTTTTGGGGTTGGGGGGTGGGGGGGGGGTTTTTTTTTTGGGGGGGGAAAGGTAGGGGGGGGGGGTTTTTTTGGGGGTTTGGGGGGTTTTTGGGGGGGTTTTTAAAATTTTTTTGTTTTTTTTTGGGTGTGGGGTTTTTTTTTTGGGGGGGGGGGTTTTTTTGGGGGGGGGGGGGGGGGGTGGGGGTGGGGGGGTTTTTGTTTGGGTTTTTTTTTGGGGGGGGGTTTGGGGGTTTGGGGGGTTTTGGGGGGTTTTTGGGGGGGTTTTTTTGGGGGGTGTTTTTTTGGTGGTTTGGGTTTGGTTTTTTTTGGGGGGGGGGTTGTTTTTGGGGGGTTTTTTTTTTGGGGGTTTTGGGGGGGTTTGGGGGGGGTTTTTTTAAATTTTTTTTTTTGGGGGGGGTTTTTTTTGGGGGGGCGGGGGGTTTTTTTTAAAAAAAAGGGGGTTTTTTTGGGGGGGGAAAAACCAAAAAAAAAAAATTTTTTTTTTTTTTGGGTTTTTTTTTTGGGGAAATTTTCCCGGGGTTTTTTGGGGGTTTTTTTCCCCCCCGGGGGGGGGGGGGGGGTTTTTTTTTTTGGGGGGGGGGGAAAAAAAAAAAAAGGGGGGGGCCCCCCCTTTTTTTCCCCCGGGGGGTTTTTGGGGAAAAATTTTTTTTTTTAAAAAAGGGTTTTTTTTTTTTTTTGGGGGGGGGGTTTTTTTTAAAAATTTTTGGGGGGGTTTTTTTTTTCCCAGTTTTTTTTTGGGTGTTTTTTTTTTTTTGGGGGGTTGGGGGTTTTTTTTTTTGTGGGGGTTTTTTTTTAAAAAATTTTTTTTGGGGGGGGAAAATTTGGTGGGGGGGTTTTTTTGGGGGGTTTTTTGGGGGTTTTGGGGGTTTTTGGAACCGGGTTTTTTTGGGGAAAAGGGGGGGGGGTTTTTTTTGTTTTTGGGGAAAAGGGGTTTTTAAAAAAAATTTTTTTTTTTTTTGGGGGGGGGGTTTTTTTTAAAAAAAAATTTTTTTTGGGTTGTTTTTTTTTTTTTTTTGGGGGGGTTTTGGGGGTTTTTTTAAAAAAAAATTTTTGGGGTTTTGTTGGGGGGGGGGTTTTTTTTGGGGGGGGGGTTTTTTTTTGGGGGGGGGGGTTTGGTAGTTTTTTAATTTTTTTTTTGGGGGGTTTAGAAAATTTTTGGGAAAAAGGGGGGGGTTTTTTTTGGGGGGGGGGGTTTTTTTTTTTTTGGGGGGGAATTTTTTTTCCCCCCGGGGGGTTTTGGGGAAAAGGGGTTTTTTCCCCCCCCCCCTTTTTTTTTTAAAAAAAAAAAAAAATTTTTTTTTTGGGGGGGTTTTTTAATTTTGGGGATGTTTTTTTTTTTTTAAAAAAAAAAATTTTTTTTTTTTTTTTGGGGGTTTAAAGGGGGGGGGGGGTTTTTTTTTTTTTTTTTTTCCCTTTTTGGGGAAAAAAGGGGGGTTTTTTTTTTTTTTTGTGGGGGGGGGGGGGGTGTTTTTTTTTTTTTGGGGGTTTTGGGGGGGTTTTTTTTTTTTTGGGGGGTTTTAAATTTTTTTCCCAAAAAAGGGGGAAAAAGGGGGGGTTTTTTTTAATTTTTTTTTTTAAAAGGGGGTTTTTTTTTTTTGGGGGGGGGGTTTTTTTTCCCTTTTTTTTTGGGGGGGGGGTTTTTTTTGTGGGGGGGGGGGTTTTTTTTTTTTTTGTGGGGGGGGGGTTTTTTTTCCCCCCCTTTTTTTTTTTTTTTGGGGGAAAATTTTTTTTTTGGGATTTGGGTTTTTATTGGGGGGTGGGGGGGGGGGGGGGGGTTTTTTTTTTAAAAATTTGGGGGTTTGGGGCCCCCCGGGGGGGGTTTTTTTTTTTTTTCCCCCCCGGGGGGGGAAAAATTTTTTTTTAACGGGGGGTTGTTTTTTAAAAAAAAAAAGGGGGGGGGGGGAAAAAATTTTTTTGGGGGGTTTTTTTTTTTTTTTGGGTTTTTTTTTTTTTTTTTTTTGGGGGTTTTTTTTTGGGGGGGTTTTTTTTTTTTTTGGGGGGGGGGGGTTTTTGGGGGGGGGGGGTTTTTTTTTTGGGGGGGGTTGGGGGGGGAAAAAAGGGGGTTTTTGGGGGGAAAATTTTTTTGGGGGGGTTTTTTTTTATGTGTTGTTGTTTTTTTATTTTTTTGGGGGTTTTTTTGGGGGGGGGTTTTTTTTTTTTAATTTTGGGGGGGGTTTTTTTTTTTTTTTTTGGGGGGGGGGCCCCCCCCCAAAAAAAATTTGTTTTTTAAAGGGTTTTTGGGGGGGGGTTTTTGGGTTTTTTTTGGGGGGCCCCCTTTTTTTTTGGGGTGGGGGGCCCCCCTGGGGTTTTTTTTTTTTTTTAAAAAATTTTTTTTTTCCCGGGGGGGGGTTTAAATTTTTTTTTGGGGTTTTTTTAAAAAGGGGGGGGGGGGGTTTTTTTAAAAAAAAGGGGGTTTTTTTTTTTCCCTTTTGGGGTTTTTTTAAAAAAAATTTTTTTTTTTTTTTTTTAAATTTTTTTTTTTTTTTTGTGGGGGGGGAAATTTTTTTTTCCCTTTTTTTTTTTTTTTTTGGGGTTTTTTTTTTTAATGGTTAAAAAAAAATTTTTTTGGGGTGGGGGGGGGGTGGGGGGGGGGGGGGTTTTTTTTAAAAAAAAATTTTTTTTTTGGGGGGGGGGTTTTTTTTTTTTTTTTTTTTCCCCTTTTTTTTTTTGTTTTTTTGGGGGGTTTGGGGGGGTTTTTTTTGGGGGGGGGTTTGGGTTTTGTTTGGGGGTGGTTTTTTTTTTTTTTTTTTAAATTTTAAGGGGGGGTTTTAGGGGGGGGAAAAAGGGGGGGGGTTTTGGGGGTTTTTGGGGGCCCCCCCGGGGGGTTTTGGGCCCCCCCTTTGTTTTTTTTTTTTTTTTTTTTTTTTTTTTTGGGGGGGTTTTTTTTTGGTTTTGGGGGGTTTTTTTGGGGTTGTTTGGGGGTTTTTTTTTGTTTTTTTTTTGGTTTTTTTTTTTTTTTTTTTCCCCTTTTTTTTTAAAAAAGGGGGAAAAAAATTTTTTAAAGGGGTTTTTCCCCGGGTTTGTTTTTTTTTTTTTTTTTTTTTTTTTTTTTGGGTTTTTTGTGGGGGGTTTTTTAAAGGGGTGTTTTTTTTTTTTGGGGGTTTTTTTTTTGGGGGGGGGGGGTTTTTTTTTGGGGTTGGGCTTTGGGGGGGTTTTTAAAAAATTTTGGGGTTTTGGGGGGGTTTTTTTTAAAATTTAGGGGTTTTTTTTAAAAAGGGGGGGGGTTTTTTTGGGGTTTTTTTTTTTTTTTTTTGGGGGGGTTTTAAAGGGCGGGGGGGTTTTTTTTGGGGGGGGGGGTTTTTTTAAGGGGGGGGTTTTTTGGGGGGGGGGGGGCCCGGGGGGGGGGGGCCCCCCCGGCGGGGGGGGGGGGGTTTTTTAACCGGGGGGGGGAAAAAAAAAAAATTTTTTTGGGGGGGCCCCTTTTTTTTTGGGGGGGGGGGGGGGTTTTTTTTGGGGGGGGGCCCCCGGGGGGGGTTTTTTTTTGGTGAATTTTTTTTTGGGGGTTTTTGGTGGGGGGTTTTTTTTTTTTTTTGGGGGAAAAAATTTTTTGGGGGGGGGGTTTGGGGGGGGGGTTTTTTAAGGGGGGTTTTTTTGGGGGTTTTGGGGGGGGTTTTTTTTTTTTTTTTTTTTTTTGGGGGGTTTTTTTTTTTTGTGGGGGGGGTTTCCCGGGGGTTTTTTAAAACCCCCTTTTTTTTAAAAAAATTTTTTTTTTTTTTTGGGGGGGGGGGTTTTTTTTTTTTTAAATTTTTTTTTTTGGGGGGGTTGGGGGGGGGGGGGGAAAAGGGGGGGGGTTGGGGGGGGGGGGGGTTTTTGTGTTGGGGGTTTTTTGGGGTGGGGGGGGGGGGGGGTTTTTTTTGGGGGGGGGTGGGGGGTTTTTTGGGGGTTTTTTTTTTGGGGGTGTTGGGGGTTTTTGTTTGGGGGGGGGTTTTTTGGGGGGGGGGGGTGTGTGTTTTGGGGGGGGTTTGGGGGGGTTTGTGTGGGGGGGGGGGGTTAGGGGGGGTTGTTTTTTTGTTTGGGGGGGGGTTTTTTCGGGGTTTTTTTTTTTTAAAAAGGGGGGGGGGTGGGTGGGGGGGGTTTTTTGGGGGTGTTTTTGGGGGGGGGGGGGGTTTTTGGGTTTTTTTGGGTGAAAAGGGGGGGTTTTTTTTTTTTTGGGGGGGTAGGGGGGTTTGGGGGGGGGTTTTGGGGGGGGGGGTTGGGGGTTTGTTTTTGGGGGGGGGGTTTTTTGGGGGGGGGGGGGTTTTTTGGGGGGGGGTTTTTTTTTTTGGGGGGGGGGTTTGGTTTTTTTTTTTTTTCCCCTTTTTTTGGGGGTTTTGGGGGGTTTTGGTTTTGGGGGCCTTTGGGGGGGGGGTTTTTTTTTTTTTTGGGGGGGGGGGTTTTTTGGGGCCCGGGGGGGGGAAACCCCCCCCTTTTTTTGGGGGGTTTTTTTTTTCCCGGGGGGGGTTTTTTTGGGGTTTTAAAATTTTTTTTTTTAAAAAGGGGGTTTTTTTTTTTTTGGGGGGGGGGTTTTTTTTTTTTTTTTTTTCCCCCCCGGGGGGGGGGGAAAAAGGGGGGGGGGGCCCCCCCTTTTTTAAAAATTTTCCCCCCCCCCCCCTTTTTTTTTTGGGGGAAAAATTTTTTTTTTTCCCCGGGCTTTTTGGGAAAAAAATTTTCCCCAAAAATTTTTTTTTTCCGGGAAAAAATTTTAAAAAAAAAAAAAAAATTTTTTTAAAAAAAAAAACCAAAAGGAATTTTGGGGTTTAGGGGTTTTTAAAAAAAAAAAATTTTTTTTTTTTTTTGGGGAAAAAAGGGGCCTTTTTTTTAAAAAACCCCCCCCCCCAAAAAAAATTTTTTTTTTTTTTTTCCAAAAAAAGGGGAAAAAAAAAAAAAAAAAATTTTTTGTTTTAAAAAAAAAAAAAGGGGTTTTTTTAAAAAAAGGGGGGGTTTTTTTTTTTTTTTAAAAAAAAAAAAATTTTCCCCCCAAAAAAAAAAAATTTTTAAAAAAAACCCTTTTCCCCCAAAAATTTTAAAAAAAGGGGGAAAAAAAAAACCCCAAAAAAAACCCAAAACCCCCAAAAAATTTTAAAAAAAATTTTGGGGTTTAAAAAAAAAAAAAAATTTTTTTTTTAAAAAACAAATTTTTTTTTTTTTTTTTGGGGGGAAAAAAAAAAAAAAACCCCCCTTTAAAAAATTTTTTTTGGGTTTTTTTAAAAAAAAAAAGGGGGGGGGAAAAAAGGGGTTTTTTTTTTTTTTTTTTTTTTTTTTTTTTTTTTTTTTTTTTTTAAAATTTTTTTAAAAATTTTTTTTTTTTAAAATTTTTTTTTTTTTTTTTAAAATTTTTTTTTTGGGGGTTTTTTTTTCCCCCCCCTTTTGGGTTTTCCAAAAAAAAAAATTTTTTAAGGGAAAAAATTTAATTTTCCCTTTTGTGCGTCTTTTTGATGCTTTACATGGCACACAAAAAAACAGGGGGCCCTTAGTAGGGAAAGCGGCCCTAGCATAAGATGTCTTTGTTGCCTTTAGAAACCGATCAAAGCTCCCCCCAGAGCACTATATAAAAAATAAAAGCGCCCTCTGAGGGTTTTGGGGAGCTCTGATTGTTGCTAGGGGCAACAAAAAGTTTTTTGGGGCCTTTATGTAAAAAACTGTCTAGGTCTGAGTGCATAAATAATCCTTGGCGGATTTTGTTACGTGCACATTATTACAATGAAGTGTCTATGGGGATTCTTAAAAACACCCGCAAAATACTTGATTTGGTGGGTAATTTCATGCGTAATGCACCAAATAAAGCATCTAAATAAATTAAGTTGCGTGTACTAAAAAAAACAACAAAAGTATGCAAAAGCCCCCCCCCAAAGACGATAAAATTTTAAAAATGTGGGGTTTAAAAACATAAAAAAAAACATTATTTAAAAAAACAAAAAAACGGACTATTTCCCTGCATCCGTTTACACTGTGTGAACACAACCCCAAACACAAAAAACCCAAAACCCCCATTTTGTATAAAAGCTGCTAAAGAGGCAGGGGGCACAATGTAGCTTTTTGTATCACCCCCCTTTTTTTTCCTGTGTTTTTTTTAAATTACTTATAATAACGTTTGTATTACATTATATATATATATATATCTATATATATATATATATTTTTAATAAATATATTATTATATAAAATTTGTGAAGAGGGTTTTTGGGGTTGATTTGCTTATCTCTAGATTTCTACGTCTATCTAAAATCTACACCTTTTGCAAGTGGATTTTAGATGCTAATTTTGACCATATTTTCCTTGGTGTGGATTGCAGATTGACTTTAATGGCAAGATTCAGCACAGTATCCACTGCAAGAAGTGACATCACTGTCATGCAGATATCAAATACACAGGAAATCTGTGTCATGCACTAAAATGGGCATTTTCAATTAAATTTAATAGGACTTCAAGTGATTTTTAAAAAACTGTATGTGAATGTTCCCATAAAATTTTTTGTCTGGTAGCTAAAATATCCCTGGGGGGCCCCATGTATGAAAACTGTCTAGGCAAAACACACTATGTTGCCCATAAAAACCAATGGGAAGGGGGCCCCCTTAATTTTTCCAGGCATTTTTAAGGAAATAAAAGGGGGGCCCTGATTGGCTTACCATGGGAAAAAAAATTTTTGAGTTTAGACCTGGGACATTTTTCATACATGTCCCCCCTGGTTGTTAGGCCGTTTTGGTAAATTTTTGGTTGAAAAGTTTCCCCTTTTTTGTACGGGTTGGCAGCACACAAAATTTCAAGCTTGGGCCGTTTTGTGGGTGCTAAGTCCCCAAAAAAGCAAGCTTTTTCAGGGGGAAAACCCTTCTTTTAAAAGGGGGAATGTAAAAAAGCATAATATGGATGTTTTAGAAAAACCCATGCACAGGGCTTCATACCAAATCATATTAAGCTTTGAGTCAGAAAAAAAACCACCTTTTAAAATGTGGGCGTGAAAAAACTGATTTTTAAAGGGGGTTAAGACCCTTGACATGTAGGGGGGCAAAAGGACAAAAATATGCAAATAAATGTCTGATGGGGTGGGGTCCCAAAGTAAGACGCACCTTTTCCTCGAGGGGTGACCCCAAAATTCCCCTCTGTGCCATGGTGTACACAGGGGAGGGGGCCCAGTACCCATGCACTCTTTGTTCTCCTTTTTTCCCTTACTGGGAAACCCCCTTAAAAAAGGGGCCCTTTAAAGAATTTTCCTTTTGACGTTCCATACAAAACCTCAGATGGAAAAAATTTTTAAGGACTGTTCAGTCCCGAAAATCCTTGGGGGGTTGACCCGACAGAGCCCTGGGAAAACCCAGAGAGCCCCCGGGTGTTGTGTAAAAATAGCCTGCAATCAGGGCAGACTGTGGGGGCGCCCTGACTGCTTCCCCGTGTCTAAGGGGAAGTTCCACGGGCTTATTTTGGGGCGCATTTCACCAAGTATTGAGAGGTTATGTGCTCTTTTAAAATCGAGCGAAAACACCCCAAAACTTGCGGTAATCCACAGTTCTCAAAGAAACTAAAGGATTTCGGGCCCCTCCCTCCCTGCTCACAATTTTGGGGCAGGGAAATTTTTTTTTTTTTTTTTTTTTTTTTTTTTTAACCCTAACTTTTTAAATTGGGCAGAATTTTAAAAAAGGGACAAAACGGGAAAACAGTATATGTCATTGTAAGACCAAAAATTTTAACTTTTATCCCCATGGGCTGTCGGGCTACCCCCCCCCCCCCCTTCTTTCCCCGTACTGTACCCCCCCACAATTAACCGTGTGAAAAAACAACCCTAACTGACAAAATTGTAAATTTAAAACAATTATTGAATATCTTTTTTATTACGAAGTATAAAAAAAAAAAATTGTAAAATATTATCCCCTTCCCTGGGGAGGGTTAAAAAAAAAAAATAAAAAAACAAAGTGTTAAAAAATAATAAAATAAAAATATTTTAAAACAAAAAAAATTCTTTCCCCACCCCGTAACAAAAAAAAAACCCTTCAAAATATTAGGGGAAAACCCCACAAAACCCTAAAAACCTGTTAAAAAATTAATCTAAAAAGGTTTAGTTTGGGTTTAAATATGAATGGTGTAAAAAAAAAAAAAAATTTTTTGAAAAAGAATTCTGGGAATAATTTTAAAATAAACTCAAAAAATTCCCCCCAAAATACAACTTTTCTCCCGCTTAAAAAAAGGGGCCTCATACAAAATGCGTCAATTTAAAAAAAAAAAGTTACAAAATGAGAATGCAAGAAGGCAAAAAATATAAAAAAAAAAAAAAATGTGTGATCGTTTTTTGACTTTTCCCGGCCGGGGCTTTAAAGGGGTTTTAAAAAGGGGTTGTTTTAAAAACTAAAACCCTTTTTTAAAGAAGGGCCAATTGCTCGTCACTCAGTTTTCTTTGTTACATATAAGACGGAATTGCACTGAAGTGTGTTGTGATTTTTTCCCCCAGCCGCTTATAAAAGCCCCCCCTAAAGGGTTGGGTGTAAGTGAATTTTCTTTGGGCCGGGTGGTCACCCCTTTATTGGGGCACTGGGGGACGTTTCAAAGTTACAAGTAGAAAACAAAATTCAGCGAGTCATGTTCCCCGTCTCTCGGGGCCCTATTTCACACGTACTCCATGTACCCAATTTAAAAATGTTTTATGTTTCAATGTTTAGGTGCAGCCTGGTGACACTGGCGGACAAACTACCCGTGATAAAATGATTGCGGTTTAAAGGGCTATCGGGGCTTTCTCTGGGAGGAGGAATATTTTTAGCACGGGGTGCAAGAGCCATAAGGGCTCAATACAGGGAGGAAAATATTTTTTATTCCTATTAAAAAAAGTTTGGGGTATTTGGCTTTTGGTTTTAAAAATTATTTTTAAATTTTTTTTTTTTTTTTTAAATGAGCCCCTCTTTCCCTTTTAAAATGCACTTTTCCCAACCCCGTTCAGTTTTATGGACTTTTTGACAACTTGCTGATCTCTAAAAAAGGGCCCTTTTTAAAGGCAAAATTTTTTACAACAGATGATTGATCCCCGAATTTGCCCAATAAAAATTTTGGGGGGGCAATCTGAAATTTGGATTTAAACAGTCCTTTATCCTGCTGTTTTACTTTTGAAAATTTATGAGACAAAAACCTTAAAAATGATCAACAGTATCCCCAACATTGCGGGGTTCAGTAGGATATTTCAGACGGAAGTTTTGGCCCCCTGGCCCGAGTGTCACGAGTGTTTATCGGGAGGGGTTTTATCAGATTTCAGGGGAAAACTGGGAAAAAGTCACAGAAAAGGCAAAAAAGGGGGGCGTCCCATTTTTCTCCAAACACACACTGATGAACCCCTTTCATTGTAAACAATTCCCAACGCAATTTTTTTATTTCCATTAATTTTATCTTTAGTAAATTTATTAATTTTCTTTTCGATTTTTAAAATATTTCACTTTTTTGGAACAGTACCAGCAACATTGTCCACATGGGTATAGTAGATCATAACTCCTATTGTGGCCCGTCGCCCTTTTATTTTTTCTTTGGGTTTTTTTTTCCCCCCAATTTAACCCCCCCCCCCCCAAACCCCAAAAAAAAAAGTCAAAAAAATGTTTTTTTTTTTTTTAAATTTTTTTTTTTTTTAAAGTGGTTTTTTTAAAAAATTAAAAACATTTTTTTTTTTCTGGGCATTCTTTCCCAAAAAACAAATTTTTCGGTTTTGGAAATGCCCCAGAAAATGCATTAAAAAAAACAAAATAAAAAAGGGGGGTTCATGGGAAAAAAAAAAAAACGCATGCTCTTTTGGGGGCATTTTTTTCTTGTGGCCAAAAATTTTTTTTCCCCCGTGAATTTTCTTGGGAAGCAATTTGCACCTTATAATTTGTCCCCCTGTTTGTCATGGTTTTTTTTTTTTTTTCTTTTTTTTTAAAAAAGGAGTTTTTTTACAGGGGGGGGGTTTTTTTTTTTTTTTTTTTTAGGCAGTTTATGGCATTTTTCCCACAGACATCCATTTTCTTTTTTTCCTTTTTTTTATTTTTTATTTTGGGGTTTTTTTTGTGGGGTTTATTTGTAGGTATATATGATTCAAAGGAGAGTGACTGAATGACCAAATGTGTAATGAAAGAAACAAATGGCTGAAAAGTTTCAAAGAAAAGCCTGAAAAAACTCATGCAATATTATTGTTTGCTAAAAAAAAAACAGACTAAAAGCTAATTTTTTTTTATCTTTTGCTATCTGGCTTCTACAAATGGAAAACTACTCAATCCATAAACTAATGTAGGTTTTGACTGTAATAATAGTGGCATAAAAATGCAATAAAGTTACAAAAAGTATTTAATTATTATACTAGCAACATCGTACTGTAGTTGATATACAGTGGGTACGGAAAGTATTCAGACGCCTTTAAGTTTTTCACTCTTTCTGTCATTGCACCCTTTTTGGTAAGCCAAAAAAATTCATTTTTTTGCCATTAATGTAAACTCCTGCCCCCCCCAAATCTTAAAAGAAAAAATCAGAAATGTGATTTTTTTGGCAAATTTATTAAACTGAAATACCATGGTCATAAGTATTCAACCCTTTGCAGTGACACTCATTTTAAATAGTGCCCAAATTTTGAAAATGAAAAAGCAGGGGATTCATGGGGGGCGCGCGTCGCGCGCCGCGGCAAAAATTTGCATGGACACGCCCATTGTCGGTATGCCACGCCCCTTCAAATAAAAGCCCCCACCCCCCCACCTAATGATAACGCTTTGGAAGAAAGCCCGGGGATGCCCTTTTTCCGGGATAGCCCCCCATAACCAGGTAGTGCCCCTTAAGGCCCCTAGATCCCCCCCGTAGCCAAATAGATGCCCCCTGTAGCCCCTAGGCCAAAAATTTTAGCCAGGTAGATGCCCCCCTTTGTTTCCAGGTAGTGCCCCCCATTGTTACCAGGGAGGTGCCCCCCCTTTTTAGCCCGGGAGGTGCCCCCTTTTAGCCAGGTAGTGCCCCCCCTTGGGTTGCCAGGTAGTGCCCCCATTGGTTGGGCCAGGTTAAAGGCCCCCCCTGTTTGCCAGGTAGATGTCCCCCCTTTGTTGCCAGGTAGTGCCCCCTCTGTTGCCAGGGAGTGCCCCCCGCGGTTTGCCAGGTATGCCCCCTCTGTTTTCCCCGGTAGTTGCCCCCATTGTTGCCAGGAGTGCCCCCCTTTTTGTTAGCCAGTGTGCCCCCTTTTTTTGCCCGTATGCCCCCTCTGTTGCCAGGGAGGGCCCCCTCTGTTGCCAGGGAGTCCCCCCTTGTTGCCCCGGATTTCCCTTCGTTTCCAGGTAGGCCCCCCCTTGTTCCAGCTGATGCCCCCCCTTGTTTCCGCTGAAGCCCCCCCTTTTGCCACTGAAGCCCCCTCTGTTTCCAGGTAGTCCCCCCATTGTTGCCAGGGATCCCCCCCTTTGTTCCCGGTATTTGCCCCCATTGTTGCCGGTGAGCCCCCCATTTTTGCGGGTAGTTGCCCCCTCTGTTCCCAGGTAGTGCCCCCATTGTTCCCCGTGTGTGCCCCCATTTTTCCCAGCTGAACCCCCATTGTTGCCAGGTAGTGCCCCCCTGTGTTGCCAGGTAGTCCCCCCATTGTTGCCAGGTGATGCCCCTCTGTTGCCAGGTAGTGCCCCATGTTGCCAGGTGGAGCCCCCATTGATTGCCAGGTGTTCCTCTACTGTTGCCAGTGAGTGCCGCCTTTGTTGCCAGGTAGAGCCCCCTAAAGCTAATAAAAATAAAATAATAAAAATCCTCTTACCTACAGGCTCCTGCGCGCGGCCACTTCCTGTCCGATCTCTTTCAAGCGGCGCAGGGGAAGTGAGAGCAAGCCGCGGCGTCACGCCCCTGCATGCCGCGCGTCACTTCTCCCCTGCCCACCGTTGACCTCGTATGTCGGCGCACACACCGGCGCCGGACAATACATGGGGAGAGGGAGGAGGGAGCGAATCCCACCTGCTACTCCCCGACAGTGAGGGACCAGCGGGGCCGGGTGAGCGGCCACATGCGGCCGCTTCACCCGCCTGTAGGAGCGGCCCGGCGGGCGCAAGAGTATCGCACCAGCGCTACTCTTGCGCCGACGGTAATTTAAAGGACCCCGCCGCCTGCAGGCGGCGGGAGGAAATGCCAACTCCCCCGGGAGGGCGGGAGGTGGACCCCAATAGCGGGACCACCCCCGCCAAAATACGGGAGAGTTGGCATGTAGTATTTAACTACATGCTGTCCATTTGGGGGGGGGCTTCTGATCCTCCTTGAGATGGTTCTACTCCTTCTTTTTGGAGTTCCAGCTGCGTCGTTTAAATAAACTGATTGGTCTTGATTAGGAAAGGCACACACCTGTCTATATAAGACCTCACAGTTCATAAGGACTCCCAGACTATGAAAAATAAGATTCTCTGCTCTGATGAGACGAAGATTGAACTTTTTGGGTGTTTAATTGTAAGCGTGGAGAAAACCAGGCCCTGCTCATCAACCTGCCCAATACAATCCCAACAGTGACACATGGTGGTGGACAGCATCATGCTATGGGGGGGGGGTTCAGCTGCAGGGACAGGACGACTGGTTGCAGATTGAAAGGAAGATGAATGCGCCAGATACAGAGATAACTGAACACCTCTTCCAGACGCTCTGGACGCCTCAGACTGACCGATGGTCTTCTTCCAACAGACAATGACCCTCACAAGGCACACAGCTAAAATAACAAAGCAGGGCTTCAGAACAAACTCTGTGACCATTCCTCTGACCGGCCCAGCCAGAGCCCTGACCTAAACCAATTGATCATCTCTGGAGAGACTTGAAAATGGCGTCCACAACGTTCACCATCCCAACCCGAGGGAACTGAGAGGATCTGCATGGACGAATGGCAGAGAATCCCCAAATCCAGGTGTGAAAAACTTTGTTGCATCATTCCAAGAAACTCATGGCTGTACTAGCTCAAAAGGGGCTTCTATTCAATACTGAGCAAAGGGTCTGTGCAACCATGTGATATTTAAATTTTTCTTGTTTAATAAATCTGCAAAAATATCTACATTTGTTTTTTTTTCTTTAAAGATGGGGGGGGGGGTTGCAAAGAGTAAATTAAACAGCAAAAAATGCAATTTTTAGATCTTAACAAAAGGCGGCAATGAAAGAAAGAGTGAAAAATTTAAAGGGGTCTGAATACTTTCCGTACCCACTGTATAGGGTTATAGGATAGAGGAGAGGAGCTGAGCTTAGTGATATATAGGGTTATATAATCCAGAGGAACTGAGCTCTGTGATATATAGGGTTATATAATAGGAGAGGAAGCTGAGCTCTGTGATATATAGGGTTATCATGATAGAGGAGAGAGCTGAGGCCTCTGTGATATATAGGGTTATATGATAGAGGAGAGAAGCTGAGCTTTCTGTGATATATAGGCGTTTATTAATGATAGAGGAAGAGTGAGCTGACTTCTGATGAATGTATAGGGCAGAATATAAAGGTTTCTGGGCAGGATATAGGCGTTCCCAGGATGGGGCTAAAGATGTCCTGGAATGCTAATGTGATCAGCTTCTCTATATCACAGAGCTCAGCTTCTCTCCCGCTATCATATAACCCTATATATCAAGAGCTCAGCTTCTCTCCCCTCTATCATATAACCCTATATAATTCACAGAGCTCAGCTTCTCTCCAGGGGCTTCTCTACTCATATAACTCCTATATAATCAGAGAGCTCAGCTGCTCTCCCTCTATCATATAACCCTATTTATCAACAGAGCTCAGCTTCTCTCCTCTATCATATAACTCTATATATCACAGACCAGCTTCTCTCTCCCTCTATCATATAACCCTATATATCACAGAGCTCAGCTTCCTCCTCTATCATATAACCCTATAATATCATCAGAGCTCAACTCCTCTCCTTCTATCATATAACCCTATATATCACGGAGCTCACTCCTCTCCCTTCTACATATACCCTATATATCACAGAGCTCATCTTCTCTCCTCTATCATATTACATTATATATCACAGAGCTCAGCTCCTCTCCTCTATCATATAACCCTATATATCACAGAGCGCAGCTCTTCTCTTCTATCATATAACCCTATATATATCATAGCTCAGCTTCTCTCCTCTATCATATAATCCTATATATCAGAGCTCAGCTTTTCTCCTCTATCATATAACCCTATATATCGCAGAGCTCCGCTTCTCTCCTCTATCATTTAACCCCCTAGAATAATCACAGAGCTCAGCTCCTCTCCCTCTATCCATATAAACCCTATATATCGCAGAGCTCAGCTCCTCTCCTCTACATATAAACCCTATATATCGCTGAGCTCCGCTCTCTACTCTATCATTTTACCCTTATATGACAGAGCTCAGCTCCTCTCCTCTATCATATAACCCTAACATTCACGAGCCTCACTTCTCTCTTCTATCCATATAACCCATATATCACAGAGCTAGCTCCCCTTCTCCACATATAACCCATATATACACAGAGCTCAGCTGTCTCTCTTCTATCAAAAAACCTTATATAATCAACAGAGATCAGCTTCTCTAGCTCTATCATATAAACCCTATATATCCAGAGCTCATCTTCTCTCTCCCTATCATATAACCCTTTATATCACAGAGAACAGCTTTCTCTCCCATTCTATCATATAACCCTATATATCAACAGAGGCTCAGCTTCCTCTCCTCTATCATATAACCCCTATATATCAACAGAGCTCAGCTTGCTCTCCATCTATCATCAATAACCCTATATATCACAGAGACTCATCTTCTCTCCTCTATCATATAACCCTATATATCACAGAGCTCAGCTTCTCTCCCTCTATTGCATCCTGCTCTCAGATTGAGCAGCACAAAGCACATGACAGGTTCCTTTTAAAGTCACTAAATTCCAGTATCCTCTAAGTGTGGCATTTTGAGCTATTTCTTCCCATTTTAAGCAAAAATTTATGTTGGGAAAGCTCCCATCGTACAGGCTAAAATGTTTATAGGGTTAAATAACCTGGTAAAGGTAAAAACAATTTGTCCTTTTGGTTGCTATACATCTGTGCAACAGAAAACTAAACTGCATGGAATATTGTAACACAAACCCGATCCAAAACCGCATCCAGTAAAAAACATATTTATTAAATATATTTTGTTTTTCTGCAGTGAGACCCTATAACTTACTAGTCTGTGTCTTCATGTACACTAAGGCCATGTCCCCACTGCACGGGTTTTCGGCCGGTTTTTCAGCTAGTTTTTGCAGTTTTTGCCAGACCCCTAATCTAACCGCCGACCTGAATGAGCAACAATTTGGTGCTCTATGGATAAACCGTGCAGCAGCCCCACTGCACGGTTTTTCCGCCCGTCGGCGGTTTTAAAAATATAAAAAAATGATCGCCGGGGGACCGCGCACAAAACATGCGAGAAAGCTAACCATCTTCTGTCCGGTTTCCGGAACGGAACCATGTGCGCAACTCAATGGGAGGGGGGAGGGCTTGTTCTCCGCTCATCGATCAAGAGAAACAAGCCGCCCTCTCCCCCCACGGCCATGGGACGCCGCTAAAACCGGATTGCGAACAAATACCTCGGCCGGCAACCGCCGGTGATTTGTCCACTGCCATGTAAACGGCCCCTAAGGCTATGTTCGTATATGCACTTTAATACGGGCGAAATGCGCACCACCCTTATGGTAATCTATAGCTCGTATTGTACGCCGGAGGAGAGAAGTGACAGGTCACTTCTTCGCAGCGCTTGCGCACAGCTAATAGTGAAAGTGAATGGGGCTGGACACCCCCCCCTCCCGGCCTTGGAAGTACGCGCTGGTCAGTACGCTGTGTGAACATACCCTGACAATAATTTTTTCGTTTGGGGTATTTTTATTCACCCTCTGTGTTTTTCCTAGGGTATGTTCACATGGCGTCTTTGTAGGGCATATTTTGGTACGTAATTCGCCAGAAGTACACCCAGCAAATATGGTACTTTATAGCATTAATTGAAAGCTATGATTACCTGCTGTTTTCTCCAATGCGTTTTACATACTAGGAGATAGAAGTGACATGTCACTTCTTCCCGGTGCTTACATGCCGGGGAAAGTGAAAGTCTATGGGAGCCGGCAGAAAGCGTTTTAGAAGTACAAGCTGTCCATGCCGTGTGAACATATCGTTATTCATGGGACATAGTGTGTTTGTTTGTTTTTTGTTTAGTATTTTGCTTTTATTTCAGTTGTTTTTCTATAGGCTTCTCTATAGAGCTTGAAATATGCTCCAAAGACCAGTGAAAAAAAGACTTGTAAAAACAGTCTAAAAATTGTGTTGTTTTTTTTTTTCTTGCAAGCCCAAAAAAGGTTCCTAAAATCAGTGTGTAGGACGCCTTCTACTGCAGTTTTTGCTGCAATCTTCTATGTGAAGGCGGCCAAAAAGAAAAATGTGAAGCGATCCCAGACAGAAGGGAGAATGTGTAAAGCCTTTTGCAAACAATGATGCAACATGATGAAAAATCGAGGCCTCTGATGACTCGCTTCACAGCACATATAAGAGTTAACTCTTTCAGGGTCACTACTGCTGTTAATATTGCAGGGAAAGACTACTGGAACCTCTTGGCCACTCCTGCTATTTTATTAAGTTGAATAGTTAAAGGGGTTTTACCATCTCAATCAATAGGATATACCATAAATGTATGTCCCATCTCTGGTGCCCACACCCAGGCTTGGACTGGCCCACATGAGAGCAAGAAAAAAAAGAACAGTGGGCCTATGGGCATGACAGACCTGGGATGTTCAAGAACAAAGGTTGAGAAATACAGACAGAAAGCAAGAGTCATGCACAGTAGCTGTAGGGTGGACCCAAAATGTCAACTTCACTAATGGGCCTCAAGAATCAACTCCACTGTTGGGCCCCAAGATTCAACTTCACTGGTGAGCCATAAGAATCAACTCTACTAGTGGACCCCATGACTCAATTCCACTGGTGGGCTGTAGGCACCCCAGTCTGACCGTGCACACTCCTATCTTGAGAATGGGGCCCCCAAAAGTCTCTGTGAACAGTGAGCTGGTCACTTTTGCACATGACTCTCCATTCATTTTAACGGGAGCTCCAAGTACAGCTGAACACAACAGAGAGTCATGCACAAGTGTGACCAGCTCTCTGTTCTACAGAGACTTTTGGGGGCCCCTTCTCAAGGAAGTTGCAAATACCAGAGATGGGTCTACACTAGTGTAGATCAAACTGTTCTAGAGAAGTTAAGTTTTTAGTAAACTTTTCAATTTTTTGGACTCAACCGAAAATTTTTTCTGTTCATTTCAGTAAAGTTCTAGTTCAACGCGCCGTTTTAGTTTTCAGCGACTTTCTGCACTTTTGGCGCCATCCAATCACCTTTCTGCACTTTTGGCGCCATCCAGTCACCTTTCTGCACTTTTGATGGGCATCCAATCAGTGCATAGCACAGAGAAGTGTCAAAACGTCATCGCTGAGGTATAGGGCTCTCACTGGCTGCTGAAATCACATGACCATGTTATATACACTCACCGGCCACTTTATTAGGTACACCATGCTAGTAACGGGTTGGACCCCCTTTTGCCTTCAGAACTGCCTCAATTCTTCGTGGCATAGATTCCACAAGGTGTTGCAACGATGCTAAAATTGGTACCAAGGGGCCAAAGAGTGCCAAGAAAATATTCCCCACACCATGACACCACCACCACCAGCCTGAACCTTGATACAAGGCAGGATGGATCCATGCTTTCATGTTGTTGACGCCAAATTCTGACCCTACCATCCGAATGTCGCAGCAGAAATCGAGACTCATCAGACCAGAAATACTGCAAATTCTATATAAACAGAGGATTTAAACCAATATATCACTGCAAATTATAATCCCTGTTAAAACATAACTTTTACTAGACTATCTAAAATTATGCAATCTAAACCCCTATAATTTTACCACTACATACCTAGATGATACAGCATACTGTGTACTATCCGTCAGTGGAGTATTCGCCCGATAAAGGGCGGCTCCGCTTTTATGACAGACAGTATAAACTATATACGTGTATAAAAACCCTTATATCCCAGTATCCCGACGCGTTCCCCCGTACAATTTTGGGGTTCATCAGGGGATTCAAAAACTCCTCTCGCTGTGGAATAAGACAGACGCTATATACAACGCATATACAAAAAATGTCTAAAAACACTATACTCCTTTCAAATTGGGTAGGGAGACTGATACTTAACTTAGATCTGCCAGGTATAAGAATGATAATCCCCGCAGCTCCTTTTGGTATGCTGGCACCAGGATAAGAGGGATACAGAGCAAATCATCCCCGTTTCCCCTAAATACCTTCAATGACCCCTCAAATGTTATAACAATCAAGCCCCTAACGCTTAAAAATTTGGTGTGTGTTATTTTTATGCCTATTGCCGGGTTCCTATTAGTGTGGCCGTATCCACTATCTTTGATTTACCCGGCGTTCCGGATACTGAACTGCGCATGTCCGAAGGGAAAAGCATGTCATTTCCGGTTGGTGCCGCCGGGAACGATACTGCGCATGTCTACAAGGCCGGCCCAGACCATGCGGCGCCCGGCGTTCCAAACACTGCACTGCGCATGTCCGGAAGAAGGACATATGTCACTTCCAGTTAGTGTTACCGGGATCATCACTGTGCTTATTAAAGATACAGTTCGCTAAGGCTCAAATGTGCGCCTGACCACATATACTGCCTAGAAGCAGTAGAGATCACCTAGGGCAAGTGCACTCGTTCCTGACCCCACCCCATCCACTCCAATGTATATTGATAGCAAACTATTGCGGGGGGACGTCTCCTTTTAATTCTCTAAATTTCCCAGAGCAATTACTATATTACAGACACACATAGTTTAACTTTGGGCTTAGTACAGGGCCAAAGATTTCGGGGTACAGACATTCACTGTCCTCAGCTGACATAAATTATCAGACTGTAAGTAATCAATGAATATAATAAAAAATTAATGATATAGTACTGATGCATATCTAATGGTCAGATTTGAAAAATCAATAGTGGTCCTCCATGGAGAGTGCGAACAAAACAGAGCAGGGTGAACAGACCCAAAGCAGAGTCTATTCAATAAAACAACCCAAAATTTTGCAAAGTCTCATTGAGGCCCTTTGGATGAACTGAATCCATACGATAGATCCATTGGGCCTCTTTACATGGGAATTCGTCTATCCCATTCCCTCCTCTTGGGAGGTCTCACGACCTCTAAGATTCAAAAAGCGCAGAGTTTCCCCATTCACCATTATGGAAGTTCCCACACATGTCGGGTTACTGGCGTGTCTCTCCTTTTCGTATCCCCCAGATGTTCTCCCCCCCCTTCTTTTTAAATATTCTCCTTGTTTTTCCAATATAATTAAGTGGGCAGGGGATTACCATATAGACTACTCCTTCTGTCCTACAGTTGGAAAAATCACGAATGAAAATTGTTTTTCCTTTTGAGCACTTGTGAAGGATTTAGTTTGGTAATTTTATGGGCAGGCTACACATCTCTGCCCACATTTAAACATACCAATCGTCTCCTTTCCAAACCACGTGCCTTGGGGGGGTATTGGTGTATAGTGGCTAGGGATCAGTCTATCCTTGATAGATCTACCCCTCCGATAAGTTATCGAGGGGGTTGAAGGAAGGTATCCTTCTAGATCCTGATCCAACATTAAGATTCCCCAATATTTTTTAAGGATATTAATCACTTCTAGATTTCTGTCATCAAAAGTTGCAACTATACGTGCTTTATTGTTGTCTTTATCTTCCTGGGTTTACCTTGTAGCAAGTTGTCCTATTCTGTTTTTGTGCATGCCTAAAGCTGATTCCAGGACTCTTGAGGGATATCCTCGATTAAGAAATCTCTCTCTCAATATACCTGACTGTCTCCTAAAGTCCTCATCTCTGGAGCAATTTCTCTTAACTCTCAGAAATTGACCCTTTGGTATTCCTCTCCTACAGGGCAATGGATGGTAACTTTCCCAGTGTTAACAAGCTGTTATTCTGTAGGTTTCCTATACAAAATCTGTGTGAATATTACCATTTGAGTCTTTAATGATAAGGACATCCAAGAAGGGTAACATCTCTCCTGCATTTCAAATGTGAAATGCAAACCGATTTTGTTTTTATTAAGTGTGCAACAAACTCCTCAAAGTGACACCTTGCACCCTCCCAGAGGATGTTTGATGTCATCAATGTACCCCCCCCAAATAAAATCTGGGGGGGCCATTGATCATCCCCTGGTTGAGATACCAAGGTAGCCTCCCACCAGCCCAGGAACAGTTTTGCATAAGCGGGAGCCAAGGGCTCCCCATTGGGTGCCCTGAGCTGGTGGGAGGTCTTGTTGCAAAAGACAAAATAATTATGTCTTAGCACAAAGTCAAGTAGTCAAGGGACAAAAGCATTGTGAGCCTGGGAAATTTTATACTCTTGTGGACAAAAAATATTCTACTGCCTGAATGCCATTTTCATGTGGGATATTACTATACAGGCTTTCTACATCTATAGAACCCAATAGTACTTCTTTATTAACTGTAATCCCGTCCAATCTACGCAAAAAAATCAGAAGTGTCTCTTATGTAAGATGGCAATGGGGTTACAAAGTCCTGTAATATATTATCTATATAGATCCCCACATTTTGCGTAATTGATCCAACACCTGAGACTATTGTCTGCCTTTTAGTGGGGTATAGCCCCTTTTGGATCTTAGGGTTCGGTAGAATGTCGGTATTTGGGGATTAGAAGGCATCATAAATTTGAATTCTGTTTGTGATATCAGGCCATCTCTAAACCCTCCACAGTATCCTTCTAATTCCATAGTAAAAGTTGTTGTTTTGGGGCTGAAGGGGAAAATATCATAATGCCTTTTGTCCTTGAGAAGATCGTACACATCTGTTTTTAACATATCATGATTTAATATAACTATATTTCCCCCTTATCGGAGGGTTTGATGATTAAGACTTATCCCTTCCAGTGCTGACAAGCTTCTAATTCCTCTCTACTGAGATTTTAGGAAAAGGTAGCCTCTGTTCACCCAGATCACGAAATTCTTTGAGACTATTTTCAAAAATAAATCAATTTAACGTGTATCCAGCTGACTCGGGGGCATTCTCCTACTTTTGAGTTTCAATCTAGTTTGTCCCTCTCTTATTTCTTCCTCCTCCATAAGGGACACTAAAGTACGTATACCCTCTAAATCCTGTGTCGTAACACCCAATTGCTGGCATTCAATTTCATCTTTTATTTTAAAAATTTATGCCACTTGAGCTTACGCACAAATAGATGTAAATCTTTAGTCCATGAAAAATCACTAAACTTGTGTTGGCACAAAAGTCAGCCCCTCTGTAGAATCTGTAGTTTCTTTTACTCAATTGCCTATCTGTAAGTTAAATTTTCTGATGCTGATCTAATGTCATTATTTCTGACGGTGTCTCAGGCCGGACGCGGGGCCTCTCCAGCCCTCTAAAAAAGGGGGTGTATTGGAGTTGCCAGAGGATGAGGAGGCATAATAATCCATATGTACTCCCATTCCTCCTGAATTCTGGCGTGGCCCCCTTTTCTAGTTCTAGCCCTCTTGTTCTTTCCCCTAGATCTTATAGTTGTTTTTTGAATTAGTATCTGAAGATTCGCGTCAGATGACAATACTTCTCTGGGGTAGGGGCTTTAGATTTTAAAAAATTAAAGGCTCTCCCTTCTTAAATTCTTGAAGGTCCCTTAGATATTTGTTTGCGTTTCCGTACCTTCAGTCTGTCTGATATTTTTCTATAGAGTTTTGTAAGGCTTTGTTCTCTCCTAGTAAAGTCAGGATCCCCTCTAAGTTTGATGCTTGTTCTATCAAATTTTTTAGAGTTGTGGGAAATACTTTCTAGTGTTTTTTTTTTCCTCCTTAATAGGATTTTCATAAGTCGTACAGACTGTCTATGAGTTTTGTTTCCCACTCTGCCAACAGGGATTCAGACTGTGATCTAATGGCAGGTGTTATATAATTCTAAGTCCACTAGGTAAATACGTGATTCAATATAATGCTCTAATGTTTGTGGGCCTCCCACCAAGATTTAATATTGGCTCGGTAAGCTTATAGTTGTTTGAATACCACTCTTTAAATCGAAAGATCACTCTGATCTGACCCCACCTCAACGGTCTGAAAACACCGCTCTTGCCTCAGTTCGCCATTTCTCTTTATCCACAGGGCCACTTAAAAAACTGGCCATAATATTAAGAAATTCTGCAAATTCTATATAAACAAGGAAATTTAAAACCAATATATCACTGCAAATTATAATCCCTGTTAAAACATAATTTTTACTAGACATCTAAAATTAATTGGGAATCTAAACCCCTATAAAATTAACCACTACATACCTAATGATACAGCATACTGTGTAAATATCCGTCAGTGGAGTATTCGCCCCGATAAAGGGCGGGTCCGCTTTTTTTACAGACAGTATCACTATATTACGTGTATAAAAACCTTATATCCCAGCTATCCCGACGCGTTTCCCCGTACAATTTTAGGGTTCATCAGGGAAATTTAAAAACTCCTCTCGCTGTGGAATAAGAGTACGCTAAAATACAACGCAATAACAACATGTCTACAACACATATACCTCCTATTCAAATTAGGTAGGGAGACTGATACTTAACTTAGATGCTGCCAGGTATAAGAATGATAATCCCCCCCAGCTCCTTTGGTATGCTGGCACCCAGGATAAGAGGGATACAAGCAAATCATCTCCGCTTTCCTTTAAATACCTTCAATGACCCCTCAAATGTATAACAATCAAGCCCCTAACGCTTCCGAATTGGTGTGTGTTAGTTTATGCCTATTGCCGGGTTCCTATGTAGTGTGTGCGCGTATCCCACTATCTTTGATTTACCCGGCGTTCCGGATACTGAACTGCGCATGTCCGAAGGGGAAATGCATGTCATTTCCGGTTGGTGCCGCGGGAACGATACTGCGCATGTCACAAGGCCGGGCCCAGACCATCGGCCCGGCGTTCCAAACACTGCACTGCGCATGTCCGGAAGAAGGACATATGTTTACTTCCCGTTAGTGTACCGGATCATCACTGTGCTTATTAAAGATACAGTTCGCTAAGGCTCAAATGTGCGCCTGACCACATATACTGCCTAGAAGCAGCAGAGATCACCTAGCTGGGATATAAGGTGTTTATACACGTATATAGTGATATTATCTGTCATAAAAGCGGAGCCGCCCTTTATCGGGGCGAATACTCCACTGACGGATTTGTACACAGTATGCTGTATCATCTAGGTATGTAGTGGTAATATATAGGGGTTTAGATTGCATAATTTTAGATAGTCTAGTAAAAGTTATGTTTTAACAGGGATTATAATTTGCAGTGATATACTCATCAGACCAGGCAACGTTTTTCCAATCTTCTACTGTCCAATTTCGATGAGCTTGGGCAAATTGGAGCCTCAGTTTCCTTTTCTTAGCTGAAAGGAGAGGCTCCCGGTGTGGTCTTCTGCTGCTGTAGCCCATCTGCCTCAAAGTTGGCCGTACTGTGCGTTCAGAGATGCTCTTCTGCCTACCTTGGTTGTAACGGGTGGCTATTTGAGTCACTGTTGCCTTTCTATCAGCTCGAACCAGTCTGCCCATTCTCCTTTGACCTCTGGCATCAACAAGGCATTTCCGCCCACAGGACTGCCGCTCACTGGATGTTTTTTCTTTTTCGGACCATTCTCTGTAAACCCTAGAGATGGTTGTGCGTGAAAATCCCAGGAGATCAGCAGTTTCTGAAATACTCAGACCAGCCCTTCTGGCACCAACAACCATGCCACGTTCAAAGGCACTCAAATCACCTTTCTTCCCCATACTGATGCTCGGTTTGAACTGCAGGAGATTGTCTTGACCATGTCTACATGCCTAAATGCACTGAGTTGCCGCCATGTGATTGGCTGATTAGAAATTAAGTGTTAACGAGCAGTTGGACAGGTGTACCTAATAAAGTGGCCGGTGAGTGTATATATTTCACTGTATTGCATTCTGAACACCATTTTCAGCTCACTCTCTGTACTGTACAGACGGCTCTTCGTTACATACCATTCCCCTCCCCATAGACAGTAATAGTTAGGTAGTTTGGTATTGCTGACTGCATCTTTCCCACACCCAAAAGCTGTTATTTGCCGACATTTGCAGGCTCACATACCTAACTCTCATATACATGGATATATATTATACAAAGTGCTTGGATTTGCTAAATCATACTCAGTGCCCAAAAGTTCAGTTTTTACAGTTTTGGGGCTTCAGTAATTGTATAAAACACCGTCTCCAAATCTCCCATGTGTCAAAGAGACTTTTGGGCCCCCCTCAGGATGCAGGGCCCCATAGCAGCTGCTGCAACTGCACCTCATATTGCTACGCCCCTGCTTGCAAGCAGTCCTCCTCATCGTTTCAGTTCACCATTGAAAGGAATGAAGTATTTTAGTCTCTCAATTATTTCTGTCCCTCCTAGAGCCAAATTTTCTTCACTAAGTTGTTCCACGTATCCAGTTTACTGTTATGGATGGTAATTCCAGCTCCTCCTCACCTGCATAGGTATAAAAATTAACCAGAACATCTTCCATTGACTTTAATGGGGTTTGAAGTTTCAGTTCAAAAAGAACTTCGAACCAAACTCACAAAAGTTCGAGGTTCTAATTGAACTAGAACTTTTTACTGTTCGTTCAACACTGGACTACACCTATCTCACATTTTTATATCGATATGCCATAAATGGCCAAGATGGGAGCAACACTTTCATCTACAGCAAAGATCTCCAACCTATTCTCCTCTAGCTGTTGCAAAACTCCAAATCTCAGCTTAAATAGGTTGTCTCACTGCAAGAATTGCTGCTTTTTATGTTCGAGATCTTGCAAAAATAAGTCACTTTCCAATATATCTCCATTAACAGAGTCCTACCTATTCCTAGATATCCCCTCTTGTATGGGCTCCTCAGGTCACTATAGCTACGGACCTGTTCAATCTCTCATGATAGGCTGCCAGCACTGGTTGCTATAGCTACAGACCTGTTCAATCTCTCCTGAGAGGCTGCTAGTGCTGGTTGCTATAGCCAGGGCCGCCAATAGAAATTTCAGGGCCCCATACAGCTGAAGCATCTGAGGGCCCCCCTCACACCCTGCCCCCAGCAATCCTATCGCCACGCCCCCAGAAAAATGCAATTGCACCATTGTATTTCAATTTAGTTCTTGTTGGATTTTATAACGTACAGTTTATTTATATTGTGCGAGTCAGTGCATATACAAAGGCCAGCAAATACCGCCACATGATACCACTATCATGTTTATTGTTTTAAACCAGTATACCAAGACCAATATTACCAAAACAACAATATAAAAAAGACCAAAGCAATTCCGCCATATCATCACCACATATCTCCACCATAAAGATGCTGAATAATACCACCATACGGTCACTGAAAATAATTCATTACAATAAGACCAATATTACTGCCAAACAGTGACAATATAGTGGTAGATACAAGTATAAACGGTGAATTACATTTAGGGCCTCACAGGTGACATCTTGTCTGATGAGTCGTTCACTTTCCCTTTTTTCCTATTTTAGTCCAGACCTCCATGATGACTTCCTCCGTCCACCACTCGTCCCTGCAGAATTCACAACACAAACACCTGAGACTCCTCACTTTTTATATCATCTTCCTACCTGTGCCCTCCCCCCTATGTACAAACTGCCCATCCATAGAGAGAGAGGGCCCGGACAATTAATTACAGCTAACATTGATTTATCAACTTACCTCTCCTGCGCTGTAACCGTAGCCGGGTCTCTCTCTCTTGTCTCTGTCTCCTTTGTCTCTTCTCTCTCCTTTTTTCTCCATTCCTCTCTCTCTTTTCTCTTGTTTGTCTGTCTCTTCTCTCTCTCTTGTCTCTTGTTTGTCTGTCTCTTCTCTCTCTCTTGTCTCTTGTTTGTCTGTCTCTTCTCTCTCTCTCTTGTTTGTCTGTCTCTTCTCTCTCTCTCTTGTTTGTCTGTCTCTTCTCTCTCTCTCTTGTTTGTCTGTCTCTTCTCTCTCTCTCTTGTTTGTCTGTCTCTTCTCGCTCTCTCTTGTTTGTCTGTCTCTCTCTCTCTTGTTTGTCTGTCTCTTCTCTTTCTTGTTTGTCTGTCTCTTCTCTCTCTTGTCTCTTGTTTGTCTGTCTCTTCTCTCTCTCTTGTTTGTCTGTCTCTTCTCTCTCTCTCTCTTGTTTGTCTCTTCTCTCTCTTGTTTGTCTGTCTCTTCTCTCTCTCTTTTGTTTGTCTGTCTCTTCTCTCTCTTGTTTGTCTGTCTCTTCTCTCTCTTGTCTCTTGTTTGTCTGTCTCTTCTCTCTCTCTTGCCCTCTTGTTTGTTTTGTCTCTTCTCTCTCTTTGTTTGCCCTGTCTCTTCTCTTCTCTCTTGTTTGTTGTCCCCTTGTTCTCTCTTTGTCTTTGTTTGTTGTCTTTTCTCTCTTTTTCTTGTTTGTCTGTCTTTTCCCTCTCTTATCTTTTTTGTTTTTCTTTTTTCTCTTTTCCCCTGTTTGTTTTGACTCTTTTTTGCTCTTTTTTTTTGGGTTTGTCTCTTCTCTCTCTCTTTTTTTGTTTTGTCTCTTCTTTTCTCTCTCTTGTTTGTCTTTTCTCTTCCTCTCTATTTTGTTTGTTTTTGTTCTTCTCTTTTCTTTTTTGTTGTCTCTTCTCTCTTGTTTGTCTGTCTTTTCTCTTCTCTCTTGTTTTTTCTGTTTTTCCCTTCTCTCTCTCTTGTCTGTCTTTTCTTCTCTTGTTTGCTGTTCTTTCTCTCTCTCTTGTCTCTTGTTTGTTGTTTTCTTCTTTTTGTCTCTTTTTGGGTCTGTCTCTCTCTCCCCTTGTTTGTCTCTTCTCTCTTGTCTTTGTTTGTTTTTTGTCCTTCTCTTTCTCTTGTCTCTGTTTGTCTTTTCTTTCTCTCTCTTTGCTCTTGTTTGTCTGTCTCTTTTCTTTTTGGGTTTGTCTGTCTTATTTCTCTCTCTCTTGTTTGTCGTTTTTTTCTCTCTCTTGTCTCTTGTTTTTTGGGCTCTTTCTCTCTCTTTTTGTCTCTTCTTCTTTTGTTTGTCTGTTTCCTTCTTCTTTTTTTTGGTTCTGTTTCTCTTCTGTCCTCTCCCCCCCAGGGGGGAAATGGGGAGGAATTTGAAAAATTTGGAAGCCCCGCCCAGGGGGGGGGCGTACCCTCACTGTTTCGTTAGCTCAAGTGTCCCGCCCCCCGGGGACAGGCAAAAAAGAGGGTTCCCTGCTCGGTAACAGGGGTGCAGGAGGAATAAGGCACGCCCTCCCCCGGGGTAATTAAGGAAAGCTTTTGCCCGGGAAAGCCGCGGGTGGGGCCCCAAACCCCTCTCAGCGCGCTGCCCCGCCGGGCCCCAGCCGCAAAACCAGCGGCACAGGCCCCTTTAAACGCTGGGGCCCCCGGCCTTTTCTCTTGAGCAATGCAATAAAGAAATTTGGGGCGGTACCTGCCACCCAGGAGGGGGAACCCCCCGGGCTTCTTTAAACGGGGGGCCCCGGGTTTACGGGAAAGTTTCCCTGAAACCCCCCTAAGGGGGCCCCCTGGCTTTTGCTTCAGCCCTGTTCAATCTCTCCTGATTGGCTGCCAGCATGGTTGCTTTTGCTACAGCCCTGGAGCCCCTCGCAGTTTGGCCACTGCAGGCCAGTAAAAGGGCATGAAAACCGGGTAAGCGACCCTTAATTAAAAATTTTGAAACCGGGAATATAGGACTAAGGTAAGATAAATCAATGTTTTAGGGAAACCCCTTTAAAGAGGTGTTATCGTTTCATTAAAAGGGTTTCTTCAGAATAAGGGGAAAGTGAAAAACAAGAAAACTTTGCAATTGGATGTTTATTTGGGAAAGCTGCCTTGTTCTCACAGTGTTCCTTTTTCTTTTGTTTTTATTTACAAATGATATCCGGTGGGTCTAATCCCTCCTGATCCCCCTCCTTGGCCCAATTTTACTAGTGAGAGTTCATTTACTTTTTGTACCCGCACCTGGGTCGATTCAAGAGCTGTGTGTTGACTCGGTTAGGGGCCGTAGGATTTTCTGTTTACAAAAACCCAGCAGAAAAAAGATGAGCAAGGGTTGTAAATGAGAAAAAAATGGGAAATTTTTGTCCTTTTTGGGCCCAAAATTCCTGCATAAAACCCCAGATCTGTGCCGTTCTTAAAAGCTGTTTTAATTTTACCGCTGGGGAGAATCGTGCTCAGGGTTAGATTTTAATGCAAACCTGTGGGGATGTTTTACAGCTCTTATAAAAAAAGATGATAGGGAGAGGGAAAAGTGATATGTGGCTCGGGGGAGGGGGGGGGGGTTCAGGCCAGGGAGTGAAGGGGGGTTTATGCATCCAGCTGGGAGGGGAAGATAAGCCCTGAAATTTACAGGTTTAGAAGCTAAGGCGTGTGAAAGGGCCGAAGTAAAGGGAAACGATTTAAAAACCCCTTTTTTGGGTAGGCTCCAATGCTGCATAAAAACCCGCCAATAACAAAATTTTTGAGGCTTGGGGTGGGGGTGTGGTTCTCAAGTTGTTATGGAAAATCCAATTCATGCAATGTTGGACTCTAAGGGTTTTGATAAAACAAGCTTTTTGGGGGGGCTTTTGGTGTTTTGGAAAGCAACCCCTGATCAGCGGTTAAAATTTCCCCAAAAAAGGGGGGGCCGGGGGGGGGGGGGGGGCCCCCTTCACACAAATTGTTTTAAAGGCGCCGTAAGCGCGTGGGAAAAATTGACACGGGGCAATTCTCTACCGCAGTTTCAAATTTTTTATCGTATTTTTTACGCCGGGGGGGACTATTTGGGAATTCATAGTTTCTTGGAGCTATGAATTTCCGTAAAAAGCGAACGATTTGCCCCGGGGTTTAAAGCGAAAAAATGTGGAAAAAAAATGGTTTCGCAAAAAACGTTTGGGAAAAATGGTTTGTCAAATTTTCCCCAAAGGGGTGTCTGGGCATGTTTGGGGTTTGGGGGTTTGCAAACAGTGTAGAGCCCAAAACCCAAAAAGCAAGTTATAGGTAATTTCCCTTTAATTTTTGAACGTCTTGCACCCAAAATTTGCAATGGAAATTTTTTTTGGCCCAAAGGCGAAAAAAAAACATATATAAAAATGGGCCTGTAATTAAAAGTGAGGGGAAATTTTCACAATTTGGTTTTTGTAAATATTGAACCGGACTTTTAAATTTCCGGTTTCCTGTTCACCCCGAGGACCAAATTTTGGGTGAAAAAACCCAAACTTTTAAAAGGGCAGTCACGATTCGGGGGGTGGGTTTTAAGGTTAAAATAAAAGGGAAAATTGGGTTTTCTAGGGGAAAAACCTCCAGCTCTTCGATTAAATCCATAATCTTTGGGGTTTTTGATCTCAGAGGGTTGTGTTTTGGAATTGCCCCCCTCCCCCTCTTTTAGGGTGACAAAAGAAAATCTTGGGGGGCTTTTATGAAAAAAAAACCCCCGGTCTAAGGACTTTCTTTGTTGTCCCAAGAACCAAAACAGAGCTTTAGCAAACCCAAACAAAAGCCCCGTCAATCAAAATTATTTGCCCTTGGGAAACCAAAACAGAGCCTTTGCAAAAATTTAAAAGCAAATAAAAAAAACCAAACAGGTCCCTTAAATTTTTTAGAACCTTTTTATGAAAAAAAAGCGGGGTTCGATTTTTTTGTGAGAGCTCTGTTTTGGGGGCTACGGGCAACAAAAAAATGTTTTTTCCCTTGGCGTTTTATTTCATGAGGTCCCTTTTTGTCCCAAAAAAACGAGCTGGGGCTGGCCCTCACCTGAAAATTTGGTTTATCATCTTCCCTCCCGGGGCCCCCAAAAGGATCCACCCGTGGGGTTTCCCCCGCTTGACCCAGTTTTGTACCCCTCAGAATAATTTCCACTGGTGGCGTCAGAAAAAATTTTTATGGTGGGGCCTCAAATAATCTCCCTTTGGGGGAATCGTTTTAAATTTCCTTTGGGGGCCCGAAATTTTTTTATTTCTGGTGCCCCCAGAATTTAAAATTTTCCCCTAGGGGCCCTTTTTTTAAAAAAATTCCTTTGGGACCCTCAAAATTTTCTTTAAAACTGGGGGCCCTCAGAATTTTCCTCTGGGGGGCCCCCGGGGGGTTTTAAATTTCCCCTTTTTGGCAATCGAAAATTTACTTGGTGCACTCTTAAATATTTTCCCCCTGTTGGCCCGAATAATTTCCTATGGTGGCCACAAATTTAATTTCCTTTTTTTGGGGGCCCCGAATAATTTTCTTTACTGGGCCCCCCATATTTAAATTTCCCTGGTGGGCCTCGAAAATTTAAATTTCTCTGGTGGGGGGCCTCAGAAAATTTTTTTTACTTTTAATGGGGCCCCCAGTTTTTTTTCTCTGGTGGTCCCCAGAATAATTTCCCCTTTGGGGGTCCTCAAAATCTCTTGGTGGCCCTCAAAAAAAATTTTTCCCCCTTTGGGGGCCCCCCAAAATGATTCCCCCTTTGGGGGCCCTCAAAATGATCTCCTATGGTGGCCCCCGAATAAATTCCTCTGGTGGGTCCTCAAAATTTAAAATTTCCCCTTTGGGGGGCCCCTTTAGGAAAAAATCTCCTCTGGGGGTCTTCAGAAAAATTTCTTGGGGGGGACCCCAGAATAATTTCCA
>JAODAL010029622.1:0-51317 GCA_025379985.1 Phyllomedusa bahiana | reverse complement strand
GCATTTTTGTATTTACGCCTTCAAATTGCATTAAAAATTGAGCAGGAGTTTTATCATGACTCTAACTTTCTGCCTAAAGTAAACAAGTAATTATCTCCTTTTTGTTAAGTAACACCCTGCCTCAACTGCCATCTCCTCTTTGCTGACCGGGGTTTAAGCTGAAAAAACCGCTCACATCCGAAACAAAAAGTAGAACCTGAAGTTTGACCCCCCCCCAAAACCCTAAAGGGAAGTGGGGTTGAAGCTAAAAAAATCACCCACAGCCTGAACAGGAAGTGGATTTGAGCTGTTAAACTTCCCACAGCCGAAGAGAAGGGGAACATAAGTGTTAAAACCATCCACAACTGAACAGGAAGTTGACTTACGCTGTAAAAACAACCCACAGCCTGAAAAAGAAGTGGGGAAGATTAAGCTTTAAAACCACCAACAGCCAAAAACCCAGGAAGTTTTGGAGCTTAAACGCAAAATGAAACTTCCACACCTAAAAAAAAGGGGGAACTGAAGCTGTAGAACCACCTCAGCTTAAACAGGAAGTGGGGTTTTAAAGCTGTAGAACCACCCAAAAGCCTGAACCAGGGAAAAGGGGGAGCTTGAAGCGTAAAACCCACCCACAGCCTGAACAGGAAGGGGGGATTTTAAGTTAGCCCCCACACCTAAACAGGAATTGGGAGCTTAAAAGTGGCTGGGGGGAGAACCCCTTTTTTAGCCCCCCCCACATATACTATGGGGGTTTTTATGTTGGGGGACGAGAAGTACTTTTAAAAAAAGGAAAAAACCAAAAAATTTTTTTAAGGGGCACATGAAAAAAAAACAAGCTTGCACCCTGTTTGCGGGGTTTTGCTTCACCTTGGGGTGTAAGTGACATTTTACCGTTTTTCTATTTGGTAGGGTTTTGGGCAATCCCAAAAAAAAAAAAAAAATCCAAACACCTGTTTTTTTCAATGAAATTTATTATTTTATCGATTCCAATTATAGGCAGCATTTTTAATTTTATTTTTTTATTTGTAAAATTACAAGGGGGGAGGGGGGGGGGGTGATTTGAACTTTTTAAACATAAAAAGGCAGCCCCCCTGGTTATCTTACGGGGGGGGGGGACTGAAATTTTGTTCTTAATTTGAATTGCATGTAATTTGGGGAGCGGGTTTTAACGGGAAAATTTTTAGTGCCTTTGGGGGGGTTTTGGAAATCGGGAATTAGTTATTTTTTTTTTAAACGGCAGTAAGGTTTAATTTTCCACCGGCGTCTTTGGGGGCAGATTTGGGCACGAAATCCGCGTTGCAATAAAACCTGAATTTTGGTTTCCAAAAATTGGGGGAAAATTTCATACCCTTTTGTTTATGCCCCTTTGTTATCTGTACTCCCTAAACCCTTTGCGAAAAAAAGGCCCAAAACCTGCCGGGGACTCTGCCCCCCGCCCCTTAGGTCCGGCCCTGCAGTGCCCTTTAACCCTCCTGTTCCCACTTTTTGTCCTGGTCCGGCCCCTTGGGGAAAACCACGCCAGGGTAGAAAAGGGGGGCCCCTTCGGTTAGTCCCGGTGGTTGCAAAATGGATGAGGGGGGCCCTGAGAGGGTTTGCATTTTACCGGGGGAAAGGTTAAAGGGAACCGGAAAATTCTAATTTTTAAAACAATTTCAAACTTTAAATTTTTATTTAACAAAATTCACACTATCACCTTTATTTCCCTTTATTTTATTTCTTTCCTTAAATTTTCCTTATTATTATTTTAAAAATCCACTTTAAATTAAATGTTTATTATCATATTATTATAGTACTATAATTTTATTTTTATTATTACTTTACTACTAATTTTTATTAATTTTTAATTCAGAATTTATTATAAATTTTTTTTTATATTAAAAAATTTATTTATTAAATATTAAACTGTCGTTCTAAATTTATATCTTCATCCTTCCTTCAACATCTTTATCTATATTACCCTATGTTTTATATATATACCTTTAAAAATTAAATATCTATCTACCCTATTATTATAATATTTTAATATATTTTATTTATATATAAAAATTTTTTAATAAATATAAAAAAACTTTTTAAACCTATCTTTTCCCCAAAACCATATGCCCCACGCATAAATTTAGCCCCTCATAGTGTCGTCCCAGAAGGAGGCCTCTATTAAATAAAGATGAAACATTATATATATATTTTATTATATATATTTTTTATAAAAATATTATAATATATATATATATATATATTTTACACACAACACACAAAATATGTAAAAAAATATATATAAATTTTATATTTTATTTTAATCATTTTACCCAAAAGCAGGATTCCTTTTCGGGGGACAACGGCCCAAGCAGATTTTTTTTTGATGCAGTGGGGGATATGATCGGAGCACTGGCAGGCTGACCTCCCCCCCAAAAACCCTTTTCAGCAGTGTGGAAAAGCACTCATTTGCAGGCTCTGAAATGATGCTGACCCAAATGCACTAAACTTTTTTGGGTTTTAAAAACCAGGTGAGACCTTTTTCTGAGTGGATTTTTCCCTTGTTAAACCCCGATGGCCCCGGCCACCATATTTCCCGTTTCAGTGTAAAGGGTGTTGAAAAATCTTTCTTTTTAGCGTGGGCCCCACCCCTTTCTTTTGGAGCAAGGGTTTTCTTTTTTTTAACCCTAACATATCTTTTATCCCCATTTAATTTTTCCTTTTTTTTTATAAAAAGTTTCCCATATCAACAAATTTAACCACACCTCTTTCCCCTTCAAAAATTCCAAACAACCGAAAACCTTTTCCATTAATATCAAAAAATTTTTACAACATAAAAATTTTTCCAAATTAACAATTTTCCCATTAAAATTAAAACACTAAAAAATTATCACTTTTTAGCCATTATTTTTTATTATTTTATTACTTTTTTACATCACTTTACCTTCCTTTATCAACCTACATTACTTAATTTATTTTTACCAAATTCTACCCTTCTTTTGGGTTTTCCTTTTAAAAGTTTTAAAAAAAATATTTACCAAAATTTTTACTTTTCAATTTTTTTAATACTATATATTTTTTAAAAAATCATTCCAAAATTCCCCTTGTCCCTTTTTTTTTTTTAATTAAAATTATTTTATCTATTTTTTTTTTAAACTATCTCTATCTTTTTTCTCTTTATCTTTTTCCCTTTTTCTTTTTAAATTTTTTATTATTTTTCTATCTCATATCTACTTTTACTCATTTTTTCTATCTTACCCTATCTATTTTATCTATCTATCAACTTCTATCTTCTATCTTTCTACCTATCTCTTTATCTTCTATTTTTATCTATTATCTTTTAAATCAAATCAATCTATCTATTTCCCCTATATCTTTTCTATTACATTTCTATCTATATCTATCTATCTATCAAACCCAAACTATCATCTATCTTCTTTTCTATCTTCTATCTATCTATCTCATATCTATCTAATCTTTCCCATTTTCTTCTATCTATTTCAAACTATCTTCTATCCCTTCTATCTATCTATCTAATCTATCTATTCTTTCCATATCTACCCACCCATCTATCTATCTATCTATCTAATAACAAATCTACCCTATCTCTATTTATCTATTTATCTATCAAATCTAATATCTACCCAAATCTATTCTATCTATCTATCCCATATCTTTTTCTATTTTTCCATATCTTCTATCTATCCTTTTCTATCTACTATTTTATCTATCTATCTACCCACCCTTCTTTTCTACCCCTATCTCCTATCTTCTATAATCTATTATCTAATCTATCTATCTATTTTATTATCTACCCTACCCCTTATCTTTTCTTTCCTAATCAATCTCATATCTACCCTATCTACCCCATCTACCCTTCTATTTTTACCCCTATCTATCTCAAAATCTTTATCTCATATCTATCTATCTAAAGTTATCTATTTATTTATCGTTTTAAAATTTTTTGCATATCTATCAAATCAAATTATATACACAATATTTTTTCTATTTTTTTTATCTATTTAAGGGAATTACCTTTTTCCTATCTAAAAATTTTTAAATATTTATCTTTTCCTTTACCCCTTTTTAAATTTTAATATCTATCTTTCCTTTCTATTTTTTTTTATCTATTTTCTATCTCAAATCAAATTAATATTACCCTCGTATCTACCCTAACCATCTTTTTTTTACTAATCATCATCTATCTATCTTTTCTATCAATTTATTTTTATCAATTCTAACAATCTAAAACCCTATCAAAATCTTATTTTTTATTTTTATCATTTTTTAAGCTATCTTTTTTTTTATTTTTTATTTTTAATATCTGTTTTTTTCAAATCTTTTTAACAACTTTTCTATATGTCCCTTTCTTTTTTTTTTCTTTTTTTTTATTCTATCTATCAATCTATCTAATCTATTTCCATAAACCTTTCTATTTTTATCTATCTATTTTTCAAATCTTTTTCTTTTTTTATTTTATCTCAAAATTTTTTTATCTATTATCTATCTATCTTTTTCTATCATTCTAATTCTTTTTCTATCTATCCCTTTTATCTATCTATCTTTTTTTTCTATCTAACTACCCCTATTTCTACTATCAATTTTTTCTTTTATCTATCTTTTCTACAATCTATTTTCTTTTAACTAACTACCCCTTATTTTTTCTATCTATCATATATTTTTAATCTATATAAAAAAAAAAAATTAAAACAGTTATAAAATAGTTTATCCAGTGATACAATCAGCATCACTAGTCTATTTCCCAAATCTATTTCACCCCAGCGATTGTGTCGTCCAAAGCAAACGTCTGCATTTAATATCTTTTGGCCACGTTGTCTCACAATATCCAGATTCCTTTCCATAGATACTTCCTACATGGAGAATATTGGACGTTTCTGCCGGTGGACATTTGTTTTGTCTGGTTTTCCGTGTTACATGTGCCAGACGCATCCTGCTGTTTCCATTGCCCGGGGGTTTCCATTTTTTTTAAATGTTGTCATAACAAAAAACGCAAAGGGGAACTTTCTGATTTAAACGGGGGAAAATAGATAGAATGCAGCATCTTCCAGCCAAAAAGCAGAGCCGTGCAGTCTATAGAATCTAGCTCTACTGAATGATATTACAAAAACATTGGATTAAGGATATAATAGCATTGGCTGATCCATTGCAGCCGACCTATTCCTCCTGAGTGCATGAATACATGGACACCTGCACATTAGTCACGACTCGGTGACTTCATGCCTGCACTTAGTCATGTTGTATATTTACTCACCTTCCGTCTCTGCATTTCCAATATAATCTAAAAAAGTGAAACAAAGAAATGATTAAAAACACAGGGATAATGCGTCAGCTGCCTTACATCACTTATCTGGCATCATTGTATAGAAAACATTGTGTTTGGCCGGAACATCATATGTACTAAGGTCCTCCTCCATTGTATATGACTTTTCATTGGTGTTGGGAGTTGATGATCTTCCATGATGATTGAGTGGCCGGGTATTATGCTCGTTTGCATTAAAGGGGTTTTGCCCCCAATCTGCCTCCAAAATAGTTATTTAATCACTTTTCTAAATAGATGTCATTAAAAAAGGTGTAGCCTGTGAGAGCTGCAGCCTTGCTTAGTTCCCCTTAGTTTCCTGATTGTTTACATAGTTACATAGTACGGTTGAAAGAAGACACGTGTCCATCAAGTTCAACCAAAGGTGGGGAAAATGTGGGTGAAGGGAGGGAGACAAGGACATTAAGCCGAGCCTCCCCACTGGTGAAAGCCCTGAAACCCACAAGGCAAGAACCAATCTGCTCAGGGGAGACCCTATCTTTGACCCCAGAGCCTCCACCAGCCAGGATCCAGAATTTTATATAGATACGTACCCATTAATATTCTTTAGTTTCAGGTAGGTATCTAAGCCTTTCTTGAAACCCTCACCTGTTCCTGCTGTGTCCAGCTCCTCAGGCGGCTATTCCACAGATTCACAGTTCTTACAGTGAAGAACACTTTTCTCCTCTGGAGATTGAATCCTTTTTTCTCTAGTCGAAGGGAATGTCCCCTTTGTCTTTTGAGGAGGCTTCACTTGAAATAATTTTTCCCCATACTTTTTGTAGGGACCATTTATATATTTATATAAATTAATCATGTCCCCCCCCCTCAAGACTAAATAAGTTCAATTCTACTAACCTCTCCTCATACCTAAGATGCTCCATTCCCCCTATAAGTTTGGTTGTTTCGCTTTGCACTCTCTCTAGCTCCATTACATCTCTTCTCTCAACTGGGGCCCCGAACTGAACAGCATATTCCAAGTGAGGTCGCACCAATGCTTTGTACAGCGGCAGAATTACATCCTTGTCCCGCGAGTCCATGCCTCTTTTAATACACGCCAATATCTTACTTGCCTTAGAGGCAGCTGATTGACATTGCATGCTGTTCAGGAGTCTATGATCTACATTAAGGGGGTTTTGCCACAATGTAATGTTGACGTGGGATCCTCCAAAATAGTTATTTATCACTTTTCTAAATTGATGTGATTAAAAAAGTTGTAGTCTGTAAGAGCTGCAGCCTGGCTTAGTTCCCCTTAGTTTCCTGATTGTTTACATTAAAGGAGTTTTGCCACGCTCTAATGTTGAGGTGGGATCCTCCAAAATGGGTATTTAATCACTTTTCTAAATATATGTCATTAAAAATGTGAATCCTGTGAGATCTACATCCTTCCTTACATGCCCTTAGTTTACGACCAGGAGCTGATCTGGCCGCGCTTGCGTTGTTTGCACTTCTTATCTGATGGCAGGGAACATGAACGAGCTTTGAAGGGACTGGGGAGAAAAGATCCTGTGTCTTTTATATAGAGAATGGTTGTAATGTAATGATCTAAGTAAACATGCAGATGCTCCCTGGCTCCATGCTCAGCCCTCCTTCCCCCCTGCATCAGTTTCTGAACAAATGAAAGAACGCTACCTGCTTTGAGCTTATCTTCTCTCCTGAGCAGATAAGAGGGAGAAACTTGTGCACAATACAGTTCTCCTCTGTGGATTAGCCAAACAATACTGAGACTGAGTATCAGGAGCGTACATGGGAGGTGGTGCGATGACATCACAGAGGAGGTACTTGTTTTTTTAAACACAGAAACACAACGTCCCTTTTTTCAAGCCTCAAGAGGGAAATATTAGCCTGTTATGTGAGGAACTCACTTCTTTGCAAAACCCCTTTAACTATGACCAGGAGCTGGTCCTTGTTTGCACTTCTTTACTTTTTTTTTTTCTTTTTTTTTTAAACATATTTTATTAGGTTTCATGCATAGGTAACAGCCACCAATTTTGAAATTCTGTTATGTCTAAAGGTCAATACATTAAACATTCAACAATAAGAACAAAAGTTGTCTGAATACTCCATGTAAATGTCTAATACAAAATGGATGTTCTGTGATATGGAGGTCCAACACTTGGGAGAAGTTGACCATGGTGCAAAGATTTCAAACATAGTCAAAGTCTAATCAAGAAACCATTTTTTTCCATTATTATACAACAGAAATACAGAAACAAAGCTAAAGCAAAGACAAACAATCACACCAACAGACAGAAACAGGGGAGTAAGGAGGGAGGGGGAAGACAATCTCTCCACTGGGTCGGGTCCATTTCGTGAGTCAAATCAGGACAATGAGTCCTGAAGCCGGAATAAACAGATCATGTAGGCCATATGCGCAATTCCCAAAAGGATGTGAAGGGAAATGATGAGCGAGAGCTAAGATGGATTCCCAGGAAGTTGGAAGCAGCCTAGAGAATCAGTTAGCAGCCCTTCAAGATACCATTTGGAAAACCTAAACGGAGAAACCAATGCCCGTATTTCGTCAATAGACATGAATTTTTCAATATAGGGTTTCCATACGGCAAAAAATGTATCTGTGAGAGATAGTGTTGCAGACTCAACTTCCACCTTTTCAAGGTTTAAGTATGTTTTAATTTGTGTCATTACCTCAGTTTTGCTCGGAATGGCCTTGTCTAACCACTTGAGCAGTATACATCGTTTTGCTGATAGGAGAGTTATGTGAAAGAGCTTATGGTATTTGGCCAGATCAGTGAGGTCATGGAAGAGGCAAAAGGTAGGGGTGAGAGGGATTTCAATGTCCCATTTCACTCTCAGGGTCTCCTTAAGTTCTTTCCAAAATTTTTGGGATTCAGGGCAGGACCACATCCCATGAATCAGGTCAGTTTTTGGTTGCCGACACTTGGGACAGGCTAGTATCCAATTTGGAAAACCGTAAATGGCCTGGTGTATGAACCGAAAGTAGGTTTCGCGCCATTTTTCACTAATTATAGCTTTACTGATCTTGTTCCAGCCTTCTAATGCAATTTGTGGGGTATTTTGCCCTGGGAAGTTGCCCTCCCATGTGGACAAAATCCTAGAGGTTCTGCCCAAAATTAACGAATCTCTTAGCTTTGCGTAAAGCAGGGAAAGAGAGTGTCGAGAGGTCTGTTTACCTATCAGGGCGTCAAAGTCATTGGCAGGGAATTCTTTGGAGAGGTTAACCACTCTGGATCTGACAAAGCTAGTTATCTGGCTCTAGGTTAAGAAATGCAAAAGTGGGATGGTATGAGAATTTTGAAGGTCTGAGAATGAGTAGTACCTTAACTTTTGGTTATTAAATATATGTCCGACTGTGACCAAGCCCGATTCTTTCCAAGCACGGAGGTGGGGATCGCCCAGATTCTGCTCGAATTCCGGATGTCCGAGTAATGGCATATGGTTGCTGAGAAGAGCTGGAAGTTGAAATAACTTGCGGCAAATCTTCCAGGTGGCAATCGTATCGCGCATTAAAAGACAGGGTCTAATGTCCTTTGGAATACTGGAGAATTTGGTGTGCAATAATGCCGAAAGGTTCCAAGGAGAGGCTAGGGCGGATTCCACCTCCGTGTTGGAGTAGAAGGATGTACCCCTTAATCCAACTGATACAGTGCCGGAGGTTACAGGCAAGGTTGTACAACCTCACGTCCGGGAGGTTAATGCCTCCCAATCTCCTGGGGAGCATGAGTTTCGCTAGAGCTATTCTTGGTTTTTTATTTGCCCAGATAAAACTTGAGAACCCTGCCTGTATAATAATGATGTCCGAGTGTTTCAATAATAGGGGAATGGTTTGGAGTGGGTAGAGAAGTTTGGAGAAGCTCATCATTCGGATCAAGTGACATCTAGCCAGGAGGGATAAGGGCAGTTTCGACCATTTATCTAGTTCCCTGAGGATTTTTAAGATAAGAGGGGGATAATTCAGAGAATACAACGTTTCTGGGGATTTCCTAATGTGTATTCCAAGGTATTTGATTGACTTGTTAGCAATATGTATTGGGGTGGTTAAGTGGTCTAGTACGATTGGTTGCGGGCTGGGAACAAGTCTCAGAAGTTCTGATTTAGATTCATTGATTTTAAATCCTGAAAAGGACTGAAATAGCCTCAGATGTTCGAACAGATTTGGGAGATCTCTCTCAGGGTGTCTAAGGAAAAAAATAATATCATCAGCGAAAAACGCAAATTTTTGTTCACAAGACTTGACCTGGATGCCCTCAAAGATGGGGGAAGCCAGGAGGAATCTCGTGAGGGGTTCAATAGCCAGATTGAACAGGTAAGGGGAGAGGGGGCCTCCTTACCTAGTACCGTGTTGCAATGCGAAGGGTCTCGAGAGAAATCTCGGGAGACAAATCTGTGCTTCAGGGTTGTTATACAGGGTTTGAAGGAAAGTACGGAACGGGCCCGTAAGAACAATTTTATCTAATACTAAATTTAACCAGCCCCAGTCTACCCTATCGAAAGCTTTTTCCGTGTCAATTGTGACCAAGGCAGAGTATGGATGTTTTTTAGGGCATTTTTTCACCTCATCGAGGACCAGCAAGACCTTCCTAACATTCGCAATTGCTGATCTCCCTTGGACAAAGCCGGCTTGGTGGGGACCTATCAACTTAGGGATGAAGGGGGCCAGTCGATCTGCTAGAATTTTTGAGAGCAATTTAAGATCTAAGTTTATTAGGGAGATGGGACGGTAGGAGGAGGCCTGGGTCGGATCTTTCCCTGGTTTCGGGATAATTTTTATATAAGCTGCATTCATAGGCTTTGGAATTGGGAATCCTGATAGGTAGGTGTTAAACAAAGAAAGGAGTATTGGGGTTACCTGAGGCTTCAATGATTTAAAAAATTCCCCGGTAAAACCATCTGGGCCCGGTGCTTTGTTCGCTTTTAGTTTAGTGATAGCATCTTCAATTTCGGGAGCGGAGATTGGGGTTCCTAGTAAAGAAGCTTCTTCCGCTGAGAGCTGCGGTAGACTAATATTATGTAACCATGCTTGAGATGGCTTTTTATCAAGGTGTTCGTCAGTATAGAGTGACTGATAGAAGGAGCGGAGAATTTCTGATACCTTCAGTTTTGATAACTCCATCTCGGTCTCTCAGCAAAGGAAGAGAAGGAGGAGAGTGGTGGCCCTTGGCAAAATTCGCCAGCAACCGTCCCGGTTTATTGCCATATCTAAACAGTCTAGCCTCTGTCTTGGATTTATATAAAAGTTCCCTTTTTTCCAGCCAATGCTCATACTCCCGTTTGACGAATTGCCATTTAGATTTGTTTTCGGGGGAGGGAAGAGTCGTAAAGGTGTCATACGCTTCCCGTAGGTCATTTGCGTGCTGGTTGATTTTATTTGTGAGTTGCCTTTTGAGTCTAGAGGTATGTTCGATCAACTTCCCCCTGATCACTGCTTTAGCCGTGTCCCAGTACAGCTGTGGTGAGTCCTGGTGAGCGGCATTGTAAGAGTGATACTCCGGCCACCACCCTTGGAGCGTTAATTGGAACTCTTCATCCTTAGCTAAATATTTGGGAAATCTCCAAATAAAGTCTGGTCCCCTGGGATGGTTATCGGTGACCGTAAGGGTGACGGGGGAGTGGTCTGAATTGACCAGTTCCCCAATTTGTTCCACAGTTCCGCAGGATAGAATAGGGCGAATCGTATTTGCTTGCGGCACAGGACCGAACAGACCGGGGAAAACATACGGCGTCTCCTCACTACGTCCGCCGAGAAGTCTTCAAAGACTAGGATTTTTCCTCCTTTGAAGATGAGGTCAGATTTGAGTCTTCTGAAGGCTCGCAAAATTGCAACTTTATCAGTAAAGTCAAGAAACTTGACGATGATCTGGCGAGGGCGGTCCATTCGAGTGGAAGGTTGGTTGCCACGAGAAGAGGAAGTAGCGCCACTTCGCAAATCAGGACCGATTCGGTGTGCTCGCTCAACTTTGCAAGTGCCCCTCAGGCCTAGGGCTTCAGGTAAATCCCTTTCGTAGAGAGCAACTAATTCACTCACAGGGACAGCCTCTGAGACACCAATAATTCGTAAGTTATTTCTTCTGGATCTATTCTCAAGATCTTCCAATTTGTCTTTTAATCAGTGGTTTTCCTGGGCCAGATTCGAAAGCTCAGAGCGGACTTTGTCCATATCGCTGGTAAGATCTTGGAGTTGAAGTTCGTGATCATCAAGGCGCTCGGTATGGATTTTGACATCTGCCTTCACTTGGGCCACCATGCGTGCCACAGATGCTGTTAATGAAGCTTGGAGATCCGCAGAAATCTGTTTTGCTACTTCGGTTACTATTGTCGAAAATTGAGCGCTTGTCGGATCGAGCTGTGGGTAGCCAAGGTCTAGAGGAGCAGGCAGGGTCTCGTTCGGTTCTGCCGGGGTGATCAAAGGGCTCGCTGGCGTGTCCCAATCAGAGGTAGTGCGTGAACTGTCCGTAAGGTCTAGCGAGCGCATAAGCCTGGAGGGTTCAGGGGATACAGGAGCCTGAATCTTGCCCTCCTTGCCAGGTTGTTTAACATTCTTTGAGCGACCCATTTTCAGATGAATTTTTCCATAGACAGACAACTATGTAAGGGTTGCAATGGGACAGTAGGCGACTGAGGGGGGATGAATTATGGCACAGTCCCTCTGGAATGGCAGGTATTGCTCCAGTTACCAGGCAAGAGACGATGCGATAGGGTGGCACGGTAGTCAGCGAGATGGAGGGGTTTGGAAAGTCCCTTGGCTGCAAAGGCTCCCCACCAATGAACCGCAGTCAGGTTAGTGAAGACTTAGTAGGGTCACAATGACAGGTCCTCTTAATAGTAGGGGTGAGACACTGAGTATTACTGTGGGGCCAAGGAGCGATGTTCCTGTTTCAGCAGGTAAGTATGTCTGTAGTTTTAAGGCTGGATGGAGCCCCCCTTTCTGAATTTAAGTCCCTGGTAAGCTTTGGACCGGGGATTAATTGAAGGAAGGGAGTAGTGGAAGCCCCCCAGAGTCTCTGCAGCAAGTTTGTGTTAGAGCCGATTGTCACTCCCCCTCCGTACTTTGTGGCAGTCTCAGCGAGGCTCCAGCGCTGCCTGAAGGTGCTGATTATCGCCAGGAACTCAGTGTCGCGTGGGGCGCCAGAGGGGCTAATGTCCGAGGGTGAGTTCCGTGTGTCTTAGCCAGTGTGCGGTCAGCCGCGGCCCCTCCAAGTGCCTCATTAAGATGCGGCTCTTATGTGGAGCATTAAGGCGCAGAGGCACTCCGACGCGCGACTTTGCGGGCTTCCTGACTCTGCCTCCAACAGGGCTGACGGAGCACACCCGCGCGCCGATGGTCTCCAGGCACCCAGCGCCACATGGGACACCAGAGGGGTGGGCGCCAGAAGGTGAGTACCTTGCGTCTTCGCCGATATGTAGCTAGCCGCGGCTTCTCTGGGCGTCCCGTCTGGCTGCGGCTCTCACGTGGTGCGCTGAGGTGCAGAGGTGCTCCAGTGCGCAGCTTCGTGGGCTTTCTGCTTCCGCGTCGTTCCGCCTCTAATAGGGCTGTAGGAACACACCCGCGTGCTTCGGTAGGTCTCGGGAGGTTCACAATATAGGTTGGGCCCATGGAGAAGTATTTTGACGGGTCTAGGCTGTCAGGATTGCCCCGCTGGTCAGGAGCTCACCAACCTAGCCTCTCACCATGGTGGCGCCGGAACCAGAAGTCCTGCACTTCTTTTCTGATGGCAGGGCACATGAATGAGATTTGAAGGGAGGTGAAGAACAAAGCAGTGCTACTGGGCATGAGCACTAGCTCTGCTTCTGTGTCACAGCCCACCTTTCAGTCAGCTCCTTGCTCAGTCCTTCTCTCCCCCTCCCCCCTGCAGCAATTGTTCCCTGCATGTTTACTTGTATAATTACATTACAGAGATTCTCAGCTCTCCTACTCTTCTCCCTCCCCCTGCAGCAGTTAGTGAAGGCTGCCTGCTCGGATCTTATATTATCCTGAGCAGATAAGAGGGAGAACACAAAACCTGTATAGCTTGTGCACAATACAGTTCTCCTCTGTGGTTTAGCCAAACAACATGTTTGCTCAACTACAGAGACTGAATATCAGCCTCGGGAGCGTGCATGGGAGGTGGAGCGATGACATCACGGAGGAAGCACTTGTTTTTTTAAACACAGGAACACAACGCCCCTTTTTTTTAAGACTGAGGAGGACAATGGCAGCCTGAGGAAATTACTTCTTGGCAAAACCCCTTTAACCACTTGTTAAAATGGGTATTTAATCAATTTTCTAAATAGATGTGATTAAAAAAAGGTGTAGCCTATGAGAGCTGCAGCCTTGCTTAGTTCCCCTTAGTTTCCTGATTGTTTACATTAACTGGGACCAGAAGCTGGTCTTGACATATAGACCTTATATGTCTGACCGGTCGGCAAATTACGCTGCAAGGACGTTCCTGAACATCGTCGCTGAGTCTGCGGCTGCAGTGAGATCATGAAGCTGAAGGGGAGGAGAGCTGGCTGTCAGCCGCAGCCGGGCTCTCCAGGAACAAGGCAGGGATGGTTTACTATCGTTCCTGCCTTCCTGATCATTGTTGATACGGCGCACAGTGAGCGTACAACAATGATTTATTATGGATATGAAGATCAAGAGAAAACTTAACAATTGGGTCCGCGGCTGGAGTGTGGTACAGGGAATATTACCCAGCAATCTATTGTTCAGAGTAACAGGTAACGATTGGAGTTCCTTGTACTATAAATAGCATCTATTAGGAAATACTTGAAGAATTCTATTAACCTCTTTCCAAAATCTGTACACCAAGCCAGATAGTTGGATAAAAGGATAGCTGTGAGAAAGATAGAAGGACAGATAGATATGTGTATTTTTAGCAGAGGGACGGAGAGGACCAGTCCCCCCCCCACTTTTTTCTTGGTGGTGGACGGTCCCCCCCACTTTTTAGCCACTTAAATGAAAAATAATCCGTATGAAAACATGAGAATACGGTAAATGGGGGAGTGCGAGCCCAGAGGAGGAAGAAGTTAACCCTTTGCCTCCTATATTTCTGTGCATCTTGGGAGGACAGAGTAGGCAGCAGCCTCAAGTGTCAGTGCAGAGTGAGAGCAGCGCTGAGGGGTAGAGCTGGAGTCAGCTATTTACTATTTCCTGCGTCACCAATCTGAACGTTGCTCACAGTCCAGCACAGTCTGTATCTGGGGCCCGTGTAGGTATTTTCCCCTCCCATCGTATACCACTTCCCCTATGCTCAACCCTCATCAAAGAAATGAAGCTGAATGAATCAGTGTCCACCTGACTCCCCTGTCTGTAGTGGGAGGCAGGGCCGGGACAATGGGTAGGCGAAGGTAGGTGACCGCCTAGGGCGCCACTTCATCCCAGGCAGAAAAGGGAGTGCAAGGAGGCATGGAGTGGGCTAAATTTTCCATTTGAAGGGCAGTTTATGCTTTGTTTGCCTAGGTCACCAGAATACCTTGTCCCAGCCCTGGTGGGAGGAAGAAGCTTCCGACTGTACCAGACTACAGGAGACAGGTAAGGAGGGGACAAGGGTGCTAGGCACTGTGTGTGTAGGGTATGTACTGTATGTGTGAGATGTGTATATACTGTATGTACAGCCATGTGTCTGGTGTAAATATATATTTATGTAAAATCAGTGTCGTTGCTTAGATGACATTGATTTTACTCAAGTATTTTTGTACTGTTGCAGTGCTACCCCAGACCTCCTAGCTAGGTTACAGGGGGTCGCTTCACTGCAGGAAGAGGAAGGCAGAGAAAGGGAGAGGAGGGAAGGGAGGAGAAGGGAAGGAAGGGAAAGGGAGGGAAAATTTGTCCCCCCACTTTTTGAACCAAAGTTACGCCTATGATGAGATAGATAGAAAAATAGAAAGATAGAGATAGAGTATATGGGAAAAAATAGATGGATGCCCTGGCGCGCGTTCTAAATGTACCTCAGTGAGGCAAGAATATGGTGCTAAAAAAGGTTTTGATTTCATTAAGGTTTTTATTCCATTTAAACCAGGTGTATAGGTTTACCTTCTTTTACTGATGTTGTTTTTAACAGAATAAAAACCTTTTTTAGCACCATATTCTTGCCTCACTGAGGTACTTTTAGGACGAGCCCCAGGGCATCCATCTATTTTTTCTGATATACTCTATTGATTACGCCACTGTCGCGACTTTGCGGCTTTGGAGAGAAGACCCGTGGCTGCCGTTACAAGGCTCAGACCAAGAGCCCACTATGGGCATCTGAGCGTGGTGCCTCTATACTACAAGCACAACTCGGGAAGGTGAGCACGCTGTTCACTGCAATCTTTTCTTTTATCATTGTACACGTACTTTCACCATAAGAGCGACCCTTCTATTCTTTTATATTTCCGAAAGATAGAGATAGATAAATAAATATGCAATAGATAGATAAAATAGATCGCTAAATGAGATAGAGATATAATATATATAAATATGAGATAGAGACATGTAAATAGATAGATATGAGACTGATAAAATAAATAAAGATAGATAGATATGAGATAGAAAAATAGATAAAGATAGATATAAATAGATATGAAATAGATAAATAGATATGAGACCGATAGATAGATATGAGATAGATAGATAGACATGAGATAGATAGATATGAGATGGATAGATAGATAGATAGATAGATAGATATGAGATGGATAGATAGATAGATATGAAATAGATAGATAGATAGATATGGGATAGATAGATAAATAAATAGATAGATAGATAGATAGATAGATATGGGATAGATAGATAGATAGATAGATATGGGATAGATAGATAGATATGAGATAGATAGATAGATAGATATGGGATAGATAGATAGATAGATATGAGATAGATAGATAGATAGATAATAGATAGATAGATAGACAGATGATGTTAATAGTTTGATAGATAGATAGATAGATTAGTATGAGATAGATAGAAAATTTATAAGATAGATTGATAGATAAATTGATAGATAGATAGATGATTGGATAGATAGATGAATGAAGGGATAGATAATGATAGATGATAGATTGATATGAGATAGATGATAATAATAGATAGATTGAGATAGATGATAGATATTACTAGATAGTAGATAGATAATAGATGTACGATAAAATAGATAGATAGTGTGAGATAGATAGGATAGTAGATAGATAGATAGTTGAGATAGATAGATAGATTTGAGTATGATGTTAGATAGTAGATAATAATAGTAAATATGAGATAAATAGAGATAATTAGGAGATAGATAGATAGATAGATAATTTTTAGATATGGATAGATAGAAATAGATAGGTATAATATTATATATGATGATAGATCGGATAGATAGATAGATAGATAGATAGATAGATATAGATAGAGATTACAGCTGTGTATCACTTGATAATATAATTGGGTTTTCTCTACTTCTGGAGACAATATGCTAATGGTTTTGTGACGGGGGAGCAGATCTAGGAGCAAGGTCAGATTGATGACATTGCTGCAGGTTATTGTCCCTTGTGCTTATTCCAGCATTTGCAGTTTGTCGCTCCCGGTTGCTGTATACATGATATTACAGTCAGAGCGCGGCGCTGTTACAAGCAGCTGACTCCACACAATGCTCTGGGATCTACCCTTATGATTGTCTCTATGTTGCCTGCAGTAATAGCTCAGTACATGGGAGACCCCACGTTGCTTGTGTTTCCCGGCGGATTTTACTATTTCAGTGATTTACTAATCCTGTGACCCGGAACAAGAATGAAACAAACTATTAGGCTACGTCCACACTGCTCTGCTATGGCGTCCTAAATCCAGCAGTATCTTAACTGCGCTGTACTGTGGTTTTTTCGGGGTCTGCGCCAAAAAATGCGGCCATTTTTGGGATTCGGAATGGCCCAGTAAATAGAAGCGCACTAGAATTCACCAGAAGATAGAACATGCCAGTTGTGTAGACTACAGATCACAAACAAACAACAAAAATACAAATATTAGGTATCCACACGACTGTAGTAACCTGTAAAATTAATCTAACGGGTCTAAAGGGGTCGTCTCACTACAGGGATTGCTGCTTTTATGTTAAAGACCTGCAAAAACAGGTCCCTTTGCAATATGTGTCCATAAACAGTGTCCTACCTATTCCTAGATATCCCCTCTTGTATGGGCTGCATCAGCTCCTGTGGTCGCTATAGCTACAGACCTGTTTGATCTCTCATGATAGGCTGCCAGCTCTGGTTGCTATAGCTACAGACCTGTTCAATCTCATGATAGGCTGTCATCACTGGTTGCTATAGCTACAGACCTGTTTGATCTCTCCTGATAGTCTGCCAGCACTGGTCACTATAGCTACAGACTTGTTCAATCTCCTGATGGGCTGCCAGCACTGGTTGCTATAGCTACAGACCTGTTTGATCTCTCCTGATAGTCTGCCAGCACTGGTTGCTATAGCTACAGACCTGTTCGATCTCTCCTGATAGGCTGCCCGCCCCTTTGGGCACTAAGCTACAGACTTTCAATTCATGATAGCTGCCCGCGCTGGTCGCTATAGCTACAGCCCTGTTCAATCTCATGATAGGCTGCCAGCACTGGTCGCTATAGCTACAGACCTGTTCAATCTCATGATAGGCTGCCAGCACTGGTCGCTATAGCTACAGACCTGTTCAATCTCATGATAGGCTTCCAGCACTGGTTGCTGTAGCTACAGACCTTGTACATTGTTTGCTCAGAGGTAAAACTTTTTCCTCCAGGCACAAGGGTCCTCGGTTCAATTCCCTGCAGGAACCAAACCTGTGTTTTTTTTTTACTCTTTATCAATGCACAGACCTGATTGAGGTTTCTTTTTTTACTTATTTGCACTGTTTGACTAATTACTAAGGAGTACAGAGGACGGGAGTAGAATGACAGCACCTGGGGTTGAACATTCACTTAGCAGTGAGTGTGTGTGATTGCTAAGGAGCACAAAGGACAGGAGTAAAATGACAGCACCTGGGGTTTTACATTCGCTCAGCAGTGAGTGTGTGTGATTACTAAGGAATACAAAGGATGGGAGTAGAATAACAGCACCTGGGGTTAAACACTCAGCAGTGAGTGTGTGTGATTACTAAGGAGTACAGAGGACAGGAGTAGAATAACAGCACCCGGGGTTGAACACTCGCTCAGCAGTGAGTGTGTCTGATTACTAAGGAGTACAAAGGACAGGAGTAGAGTGACCGCACCTGGGGTTTGAACACTCAGTAGCTGCCTGATAGGAGAGGTGATATCTGAGCATGTGCAGCCGGGACTGAGGAGCTCTCAGCCCTGGTCGTATCCCCTGGGGGACGAGCTGTAAACAATGGATCGTTTAAAGGGAGCAGCTAAGACAAAAACAGTGCAGAATTTATAATAATGATGAATGGTGAAAATGTTTATTATTTCATTTACAAACTTCCCACGTCAATTTTACATCGTGGCAAAACACCTTTAAAGTCTATGGAGATGGTTGTTTATCAGTTTTCACACAGTTTCCAAATCTGCAAACTGCCTGAAAATCTGACGAAAAACCCGCGCCGTGTGGACGTAGCCTTACAGGTCTGGTCCTCGTCCTAGCCGTTTTTTTTGTACAATGTACCGAGTCCATTCTTCTATTTCTGTTGGTTCTCATATAAAGGAACTTAGATAAAACATAAACATAAAAAAAAAAAAAAAAAATCGCAACTATAACGAAATGGAACAAAAAAAATATTTTTCAAAGTGAAGGGCTGGCGATACGTATGGCTGGATAAAGTATGTGATGCCAGTTCAGTATCCATAAAAAATAAATAAATCTATATAAATCCACTGACCCTTTAGAGATACAACTTATTAGACTCATAAAACTCCGAGGTTAATCCACAGGTAATAAAATGGTGTCAGGTAACCTTTACATTATTCTTCTCCTTTTACCATACTGCCATTTTCACATCCAGGGCTCCGAGCCGATTCATTTCTGAATATAGCTTGACAGCGGTCAGAGCTCAGTTTTCCTGACACAGAGCTTCAAATCCCCTGACTAGACCCAGAATTAAAGGGGTTGTCTCACTACATTCATTCATCTTACCTCAGTCCTGTTTTCTTGGTCTCATTTTGAATTCAGGGGGTGTTTACTGGGTTCCACTAGGCTGCCAGTTAGCAACCAGTGCTGGGAGCCATCAGGAGAGGACCAAACAGGCCTGTAGCTATAGCAACCAGTGCTGGCAAACCTAAACAGGAGAGATGAAAAAGGTCTGTAGCTATTAGGGGACCAGTGCTGACAGCCTATCAGGAAAGAGCGAACCGGTCTGTAGCTATAGCGTCCAGTGCTGGCAGCCTATCAGGAGAGAGAGAACAGGTCTGTAGCTATAGCAACCAGTGCTGGCAGCCTATCAGGAGAGACCAAACAGGCCTGTAGCTATAGCAACCAGTGCTGGCAGCCTATCAGGAGAGATGGAACAGGTCTGTAGCTATAGCGACCAGTGCTGACAGCCTGTCAGGAGAGATCGAGCGGTCTGTAGCTATAGCGACCAGTGCTGGCAGCCTATCAGGAGAGATAGAACAGGTCTGTAGCTATAGCAACCAGTGCTGGCAGCCTATCAGGAGAGATTGAACAGGTCTGTAGCTATAGCAACCAGCGTTGGCAGCCTATCAGGAGAGATTGAACAGGTCTGTAGCTATAGCGACCTGAGGAGCTGATGCAGCCCATACAAGAGGGGATATCTAGGAATAAGTAGGAAACTGTTAATGGACACATATTGCAAAGTGACTTGTTTTTGCAAGATCTTTAACATAAAAAGCAGCAATCCTTGTAGTGAGACGACCCCTTTAAAGATAGTATATATCTGTAGTCACCACCAGAAGAAGCCTAGCAGTTTACTGCATATTGTCTTTTGTTAGAGGGGTTTTCTCACCATGTAGTTTCTCAGAGCCACAGCCAGCTTTAAAGGGGTTTTGCCAAGAAGTGATTTCCTCACCTAACAGGCTGATACTCCCTTCTTGAGGCTTGAAAAAGGGGCGTTGTGTTTCTGTGTTTAAAAAAAACAAGTACCCCCTCTGTGATGTCATCACTCCACCTCCCATGCACGTTCCTGATATTCAGTCTCTGTAGTTGAGCAAACATTGTTTTGCTAATCCACAGAGGAGAACTGTATTGTGCACAAGCTATATGCATTTTATTTCTCCCTCGTATTTGCTCAGGAGAGAAGATAAGCTCAGCAGGCAGCCTTCTTTTATTCCTTTTGGAACGGCTGCAGGGGGAGAGAGAGGGGGGCTGAGCAGAGAGCCAGGGAGCATCTACATGTTTACTCAGATATATTACTATTACACACCAGTCGGATACCCTACGTACAAAAAGAACAGGAGCTTTCTCCCCCATTCCCTTCAAAGCTCATTTCTCATGTAGCTCCCTGCCATTCAGATAAGAAGTGAAAACAACACAAGAGCGGCAGATCAGCTCCTGTCAGCTTTTTCCTGGTAATGTCTAATGTCAAACTTGTAATGAATACCAAGAGGGCATGTAAGGAAGGGCTGTAGCTCTCAGAGCTTCACTTTTTTTGTTGATATATATTTTAGAAAGTGACTTATCATATACCCATTTATGGGGATCCCACGTCATACATTAGATCGTGGCAAAACACACACTAAATCACAACTTCTGGTCAGGCATGTGGGTGCGTTTATAGCCCAGTGATTGACATATAAGCTCCTGGTGTTCCCTAACTATTAGCAAGAGGGGCCAAGAGCTGTAGTAAAACCCATCAAAGAGGAAAAGGACGACCATTTAGGAGGGATGGATCCTTCAATTACAGGGAATCGACATCCCATTGCACAAAAACATCGCATCCTACGTTAACAGTACATCCCACATGCATATGAGAACATGCACAAAGCCATTAATCGGGACCAGGGTATACACATGTAGATGCTACCTAACATATACCCCCCCCCCCCCCCCCCCCCCTCGGGGGGAGGGCAAGACTAGATAAGCAAGTTGAAGCAAACAGGTAACAGGGCACTGAGAGTTAACCCTTTTACAGGTCCTTTACAGGCCCAAATAAGGAAGAGTGGACCATGAGAAGGCCTTATGCACCCAATGATATATTGCAGTTAGCTATAACAAGTTGGGGGATTACAAAAGAACCCACAGAAGCCTGGGAGTGATAAATAAGATGCGTATCACCCACAAAATGATAGGACAGGACAATTATTGCATTGTATTTTCACACCTGCCTGAACACAAAGAATCTCCTTAAAATAACATCAGCTTATGATGGGAGATGACCCACGATTTTGCAGTGATGTTCAGGATAAACATGGGAACATTAAATAACCAGATACTTTTTTGATGAATTTCAAAAGGAGGCAGATTGAAAGCTATTAATGAGCAGTTATACAACTAGCTTGGCTAATGAGTCTGTACGGACATACCATTATAGATTTTAAAGAAACGCTTGTTACAAGATAAATAGTGGGGATCAAATTTAAACAATGTACGTGCAGTACAACTTACTTCTGCAAACTTTTGTTCCAAGGTCTGTTGAACACATTTGCTTTACCAGGTTAACCATTCAATTGCCACGTTGGAAGTCAATGGAGATGTCAGGAATCTAAAGAGTTTATATGATCATGAGATCAATCTTGAAAATGCAAAGGTAAAAATAAAGAGGAGAAGTGATTCACTTCACTAAATCCGTTAACAAAATGTGGATAGAATTAGGAGGAATAAGATAAGGGCGGATACACTGTACGCTCTCCATATGGCTATGTCTCTTCTCCCATTTCTCAGGTGTTTCAAACCGAGCGAAAGGGGCGGTCTAATTTTTTCCAAATCGCCCACCTTTTAGTCCCAAACAGGCCGCTCCTGCAAACTTCAGATGTTTCAGTTGTCAAAGAAAAAACTGGGCATTCACTCAAGACAGTGCAGAACAAGTCGCAGAAGGAACGTCCGAATAAACCCCCAGTCAAGCTGCCAAAAGAACAACTTTTGACTAGCGGATTACATGAGGACCCTTTCCTGGTACTGAGGACCACTCCAGGACTAGCCCATCGATTCTTCTAACTCTTTTGGTTCTTCAGTAATGCCTTTTCTTCTTCCCCACAGGGAGTATGCGTTAGACTTGTGAAGTAGATGGCATAAAGGTCCCTTTCTTATTGGAAACCAGGTGCTGGGAGTATCGTCTTATTAACATGAGTTTCTTCCTTAGCTATCAAGAAGAGCGCTGTCTGCTGTAGGCTGTAAGTGGCTAAATCTAAATGATTTCCTTGTCTCAAAAACACCTCAGTCACATTGGTCCCTTCACCATGAACCTCACTTCTTCATGTCGCAGATGCCCCACTGAGCTTACTTGGAAAGAGATCTTCTTATGTAAGCTTGGGTGCACCATCTTTTTGCACCCGGATGGAATTCACTTGCAAGTTCCCGCACCAATCTACGAGGACGCTGAGTACCATGCTGTATGCAGGCTAGGTTAATGACCTACAGCAGGATGAAAGAGGACATCACTGACCCCTGAAGCTTCTGTTAATGTTGCAAAAGTCCCTGACTTACATTTGTGGATGTTGATTCTACTGAAGTAGGCCGGAAGGCTAACATTCCACCTGTAACATTGATTGCTGCCCTAATTGTAGATTGCCCAATCAGCCCCAGTACCCATTAAAGCCTGATGCTGAAATGGGCATAGCTCCAACAATTTGAGCTCTTTGTTGAAGCAGGAGGTCATTACAAGAACATCCAAACAAACCACATAAAACCTCCAGCAGTCCTTGTAAACAGCCCAATCCATCCCATCAAAAGAGGCTGGAAGAAAAACACATGGAGCGACTTGTGCAAAGACCTAAGGAGTCATCAATGAGGTGTGACCCCATTGCATCACTGTAGTCCGAACCCAGTCTCAATTCTTATGCAGATTCCAATTGGCAGACCCACTTTTCCAGTTATGATTTATGTTCGCCGTTTTTCCTCCATTCCGTACATGGGGACTCCCAATACTTGTTTTGCATCAATACATGGGTCAACAGTCACTTGGCAACGTTTGCCCTCAAGAGTTTTAAATTCGCTCACCCAATACCACGCCAACTCCACATGATCCAATATTGGATGGATCTTTGCTCTGACTCAAACAACAACGGAAGGATAGGCTATTGACACACAAGATCTGCTCATTTTTCTTGCAGACAACGGACACAAAGTTTCATAAACAAATGGTACAACTCTGTAGAGAAAAAAGTGACTTACATTGGGACATGCACTCTTACACCTGGCCACAGGACTACTTGCTACCAGACAGAGTAGCGGCCATACAAAAAATTGACCATTTCTCATTAACTCAAACAGCGACTAAGACAATTTATGGGGAATGGTGGATATTGTAGACAGTGGATACCTTGTCTAATTCTTTGTGATTGCCGCCCCTCTGTATGACTTTAACAATAGATTTTGTGGCTCAGCCTCTCCACAAAATGATGAGCACCAGGCTGGCCTTTTCGAGGAATACTTAAGCAGGCACTCCTCTCAGCCCCTGCTCTAGGGCCTACCTGACTACTCACAAAACCACATTCCATTTGTACTGTTCCAATGAAGTTCAAGGACATGCTCAGGCTGTGCTCACTAAATTCACAATGAGGCTAACACCTCAACGCGTCCTATAAGCATTACCTATATGGACAGTTAGATCCTGTTAGCGAAAGGGATGCATGCGTGCCTTAGAGCCATAGCTGCTAGAGAAAACTGCCGATTGTCGTTCTGATGCCACATTTTGAAGTCTGGGTTCCCCAACTCGTGTATTCACTTCTTACTTGTCAGCGTACAAAACAGGTCACCAGGCGCGGCTCATCGATGGAGCTTGCCCTCCTGGCCAGCTCAAGCCACTCCGCTTCTACCGGTGCTTAAAATTGAACCCTGCTACTTTATCTGTTGCCACATTGAGGTTCGAGAGAGGATAGGGAGATAGAGGCACGGTGAAGATTATAGATTTTGGCTCGCGGGAGCGGAGACCTGATTGTTTGGTGCACGTACCTCCAAACCTGTTGACAATGTCCGCGCCCAAGATTTTGAGGGAAGAAAACCACCTTTGAACACCCAGACATGGTGCTGGTTATTTGCGAGATGCAGTTGTCACAGACAGAAATGAATAGGTGCGGGGCATTGACATCTGGTTTGGCTGTGGTAGATGATACACATACTATGTGTGCGTGAAATAAACTTAGATTCCCCCTCACTATCTCTTTGCCCAGCCGAGCTGAATTATGTGCCACCTCTTTAATAAAAAAAAAGCATGTGAAATTGTTCTGAAGGCAAAATGTACTACTCATTTACACTGACTCTCGATATGCTTTTGGTGTGGTCCACGATTTTGAAAGATATGGAAAATGAGAAATTTTTTGACTGCTAAAGGCTCCCCGGTGAACTATGACATAGAAATAGCAATTCGATTGAAGTTATTTACACCTTCCCTAATGAGATTGCTTGTGATATTATATGTCAAGCGCATCACTCTTCCAACATGATCCCATTGACATGGGAATTACAGAGAAGACAGAGCTGCAAAGAGTGCTGGAGTAAATGCCGTGTATAGTTTGATGACTGTTAAACCCTAAGTATGGTATCTTTACACTGACTTTGAAAAACTTTGAAAATACATTGCAATCCAATTGTTCTCCTCAGGAAAAGGCCCGATGAAAGGCTTATGGGGTGCACACCACCCCCCCACTCCTCTCGCCCCCCCCCCTGAATGTTGATGGGCCTATGGTCAATAGTGAAGTAAACCAGTGGCCCCATAAAATCTCTTTGCCTCGCTGGCTGGAAGCCGCGCCCATGGTCTTACCATAGAGGTAAAGACAGCGATGCGGTAATTTGGTTTTCACATACTGGTGTGCACCAGGCGCTTCACCTGTGATTGCAGAGTGAGGTCGTCTGTCGGTGCCATAACCATGCCCTCTAACAGAAAACGCTGGAGGCTGGGCAGTGAGGGACCCCACCTTACACCTGCCATCCACAACGGGCCCTATTCAGATCCTAAGGTAGACTTCATACAGCTGCACCAAAGGTAGGGAAGGTTATCGTATGCTCTTGGGTCTGTGTTGATCAATTTTCATGGGTGGATCGAGCGTACCCCACTTCATCTCAAAGGCTAACCACAGCTGCTGCAGAAGTCTGCAAGAGTTCGTTGCAGTATGGTATCCCCAAGGGTTGCTTGTCCCTAGTGATCAGGGTCCTGCATTTCACTGGTATGTATTTCAAACCATTTGTGCCTATGATTGGTGTAAAGCAACAGTTGCCACACTCCCGTATCACCCGAGGAGAGTTGCAGGTCGAAAGGTATAATCGACCCATCAAAGAAAAGCTTAGAACAAATGCTTGCAAGGAAAAACGGTATGAAGGTCGGCCTCGATGCTTTACTCGTGTTTTGTGGGGACATGCGTAGTACCCCAAAGGTGGTGCTTCACCACACTATTCACTCATATGTGATTCTGTCTGGAAAATTTCCTAATCACCTCACTCTCACCTCCACGAGACTTAACACTTCATCTTTAACAAATACTCTTAATGTGATATGAGCTATACAAAACTACAAAAACAATTAAAGGATTTGCATTCCATCCATGTAGGGGACCTGCAACCTGTCCCTACTCTTGCCTGTCACACCGTCAAACCAGGAAGATAAATGTTATGATTCGTCAAATTTTTTACGTATCGGGTTCTTTTATCAGAAAGGTGGGCGGTCCATTTCATGTTCTGCTGACACTTTCCTTCAAGTGTGAAAAGTCGAAGGAAGAGGAACGTGGATCCATGCGTCACACTGCAACCGGGTAAACCCCCATTCGAGACGGAAGCAAGTTACCACTGCTGCTGCTACTACTGCTCCTCTGTCTCAAGCCAGACAGTGAACCAGAGATTTCCTGAGCTTACCGCTCAGAGGTGGCTTTGCCATAAGCATCACCAAAAGACGCAGCTGAGGTAAATCACATAGTGTTACCCTTCTATCGCGTAGAGGAAAGAAGATCCGAGATGCCCTCCTGTGTACAATAATTTACTGTGGCTCAACCACAGCACAAGACCATTTGGCGCTGTATTGTGGGAGGATGGTGGTCGTTCTAATTCGCTGTCTCTTTCAATGGAATTCACCACTGGCTCTGCATCAGCCGGAAGCTTTACTAATGCCAAACTGGGCAAGGAAGATGCCCACAGGTGAGAGGTGGGATGGTAACGACTATTTCTGGAACAAAGAAACACAGCGTCATATCATTATATGCTTTGAAAAGTTTTGCAAAACTCTAATGGATATGAGGCTAGGTGCATTATATGGTGTTATGGTCACTTTAGAATCTGTTAGATGGTTTAACGGAGGAATTACATGAACATTTACGATGAACAGGTTAATTAGTTACTTACAGTTGCGACATCCCTTAGCCAAGCACAGGTTTAAAATGGGATTGCTCGGAATATGCACACATTCACCGGTTATCTTCACATTATTGCCATTCATTGTACACTGGTTCCCCTAAAGTAACTCATTTTAGGAGAAAATTGAACTTACACTTCCAGGTAATTCTAGCTTATCAAGTGTTTGATAATACACGACATGTTCTTTTCCCATAGCGGGATGGGCATCACCCCCTTGCTGGGTTGCTGTACGTGACAATGTACAACGGTAAACACCCAATTTTCATATCCATTTGATGGGGTGGGTTCACACACCTCTTAGATGAAAACAGGGTGAACAACACAAATACACAGATTTAGCGGTACATTCCTATCGACTTGGACACTTAGAGGTAGTATATCGACAATTTCAGACCTCTAGGGAACAGGAGCATGAACAAACACCTACTGCATCATGGATTACTTATCAACTCACTGCAAGGAGCTTCAAAACACTAGCAGAACTTGTGAATATTTCCGATTTTCATCTCTTAGTACCCTGAGTTGTAAAATGACCTGGCAAAAGGACCTCTTTTCACATATATTGGTGCCCATCCTAGAATCCAAACCCTTCTGTGGTATTGCATCCGAAAATTGCATTACAGGTTTATTCACAGACATTTAGGAGTGACCACATCATTCTCCCAGCATAACTTATATTATGTATGGTGGTTTCAAAAGCCATACAAGTTTCTTACATCACAATGCGGGTCGGTCATGTACGTTATTGCCAGACTGACAATGGCTAACATGGGTCCGTGCACACGATGAAATTCAAAATTGACTCAAATTCCAGACTTACGATCGCAAAGAGGGCGGAGTCATCAGAACACCTTTGACTCAAGCTCAATCAGTATTTTAGCTTTAATGTAAATTTCCGATCACAGGAAGTCTTATTGCGATTACATCATAACGACTACACAACATTGAACAGTTTAGGGTCACTCTTTGACAACATCACTGATGGATTTTTGACTGCATTGTAATCACTTAAAGCCCGCACATCACAAGTTCCATAGCCAAGTTATAAATCAAACCACATCTTGGTCTAGCATTTTTCACCGTCATAGGGGCGGGGTTTGAGCCAATATCGGACGGGCCAGCTGTAATTATGTAGATTCAAATTTTTCAGTGAGAGTAGACTTACACGCCACAAGATATTGAAACTCAAGAATACAATTCCGAGCTGAAACCAAGATCATAATGGTACAGCGGACAGTGGTTCGCATGGCTTAACCACTCAATTTTTCAGTGGCATCTGCTGGGTGGTTCAGCGGCAATAGCCCACATCACCACCAAAATTTTTATTATTTACGCCTCATCATCTGGATCTTGATCAAAGGTATCGGTATACTAATCGAGAAAAGTTTCCAAAGGGGCCAAACGGTCCAAGGACATAAAAATGTCATGAATCTTAACACATTGATAAGCTGTGGGTAAACCAATACAATAAAACAGCCTTCTTGATGAACATCAGGAGTATTTTGTATTGGAATTAAAATGATTTAAAAATTATCAGAGAGAGGAATGAAACAGAATGAAATAAGTATCGATAATTTTTAGCATTTTAATTTTATGGCATCATCAGCCTGTCTTTCTTCAAAATTACAAATCTTTGTTCTTATATTCTGTATGAATTTTGACTAGGATACTAGGACATTGTTCTGGTCGCTAACATCATAATATATGGTCTAGAGATTACGTTAGAAGGCGTGGCATTTGAACTAACAGGTCAATGCTGCTGCATTGTTAAGGTTATTTGATTATCGTAATCTAAGTCCAAGATTGTCAGGAGTCTTTCAATTTTATTTTTCGGTAGATGGGAGGTGTCATTGCATTTTAATATATTAAATGGGATTTACATTACAGACACTGATTGGATTGTAACCCATATCTTTGCTATATACTTATCTTTGATTAAGATTGTAATTTGCTACCTTCTCTGTATGATCCACGCCTATACCCTCTTTAAAAAATCAAGTAAGTCCATAATAAATTATTCTAATCTCTTTGAATAGAATCGCAGTGCATTGTTGTGTTTGAGGTCCGTGGGAGACCAGAGAGGTTGGCTATAGAAAAGATATCTAATCAAAGTGACATGTGCATCAGGAGATTTATGATCGTAGTGTACAAGGCTGCGAGTTTGTTCTCAAACGAGTGATAAGAGGTTCTCAATTTATATTAGGTAAACAAATTCTGTTGCTAGAGACAAGGCTCTGCAGGGAGTGACTTATCATAGTTGAATTGCAGCTTGTGGAGCAATCAGATAAGAGACAGGAGAAAGAGGTGGGGAGATGTAATGGGTATGGGGATCAGGGCTGCCGTTAGGGCAGTACAACCAGTACTCCTGTACGGGGCCCGGCCAGTCTGTGAAGCAAAGGGGGGCCTGCCACCATTTGCAGGTACCACCCCCTTGCTTTACAGAAATGGAGCAGAGAGAAACTTAGTGAGTACTTACCTACAGGGGCCCTAAACTACCTACAGGGGCCTCTAAGCTCCCTACAGGCGGCTCGAAGCTACCTAGTTTCCTACAGGGGGGGCCCTAAGCTACCTTGTTACCTACATGGGCCCCTAAGCTACCTAGTTACCCATGGGGGCCCTAAGCTACCCACAGAGTGCCCTATGTACCTACATACTGACTGGGTTTGGCGGAGGGGTTGGCCGGGGGGTGGAGGGGAAGACCATCGGGGTGGCTGGAAGTGGAGCAGCCGAGGGGGGCCCCAGATCTTCCAGCTGCATAAGGCCCCAACATTTCTGAAGACGGCCCTGATGGGGATCCTTTGGGTCACCACAAGAAATAGTGCACACCTAGCCAGGGAGCAGAGGCTAAGGTATTCCCAGATCGCTACCCCTGACGTGGGCGCTGGTGGTGACAGCCAAAGTGTTGGACGTAAGGATGAAAGGGAACAGGCAGAGGTTCCGGGTCTCAGACAACCACAGACTAGTAGCAGAGACCCTGGCAGGTAGCAGACTGGTGCAATGGCAAGTAACAGCAGTGTAGGTAACACAGGAACCAGGGCGCCAGTTAACGCAGGTGATGGAAAGCAACCAGAGATCAAGATCAATGTGGAAACATCAAATATCAACAAACTGACCCAAAACACAGGCAGGGAATTCCTTACGTCCCATGTGGTGAAAGGTCATTGGCCAGGTAATTAGTTACTGTCTCTTAAAATTTTGCCTCGTCGGTGTGCACACCCTATGGATGGCATGGCCAATCGGAACGCTGTCAGCAGCGAGGACCGGAGCAAGAGCAAGAGGAGGTGAGTACACTCTAAAAGGGGCCACAGTGAAACGAGCATGTCCAGTGTTCGGAGCAGGGACTGTGTCGTGAACCGTGACAGTAGCCCCCATTAAGACCTCTCTCCTTTAACGCCCGCCAAATTTTTCGAGAGACCATGGGAACACAAACCACTTTTGGTGACAAGCTTTCTATGTCCCTAGGATATGCTTTTGCTGGATGTTTAACCTCAGTCCCACCATTCTCTGTATACCCCTCAATACCAGGGATCTTCAAACTGGGCCATACTGATGTTGGGAAATACAACTCCAGCTGCATTTATATAATCTATAACAGTGGGTCATGATGGGTGTTGTAGGTTCCAACAGCCTGGAGGGACGCAGTCTTGATGACTCTGACTCATACTTTGCACACGAAAACCCCTAAAGGATTTGTCTCCCTTCAGAGTTTCAGTGAAGGCCTGGATTGTTATTTCTCTGCCACGTCGGGTTCCTTCGGACTCTTGTTGATACGCTCCATGCGTGTTCAACTCTGTGCTCAGTTGTGCTTTTCAGGTGCTAATCTAGATCGATTAGATTTTCAAACTCTAACAGGACTTCTTATCTGATCACCCAAAACAAATAGCCCTAATTACAGTTCTGTTTATTTTACATAAAATCAAGCCTTTTTTATGCTGAGCAGCACAGGACACTGCTGTGACCCTGTGTGATGACCTCACTCACTGTTATTCATTGAACAAAACAGCAGGGGGAGATTTGTTTACTGGTCAGTTACTGAGGGATCTAAAATAGCCAGGGAGGCTTAATTCACTTGTATCTACCTTAGGGAAAACAGAGGGAAACAAAGCAATATATTTGGAAATGTTTTAATTTGTAGGGGGGGGGGCTCCCTACAATTTGAAAGCTATTCTTTGTAGCGAGACAACCCCTTTAAGGTTGGTAGTTTTTGAAATTTTGGCCCCAGCTAGTCCAGCGGTCACTTTTTTCCCACTACAATAAATTTTTCTAGGAAAAAATACATGTACAAATTTTACAAGTACAGGTACAAACATCCATTTAAGACACATGGGTTACATCATGGTTCCCATAGCAGGTAAGTAAATCTGTAATTTGGTTAAACAGAGAAGCATAACAAGAGCTGGCCTTCAAAGTATCCAATGGTTGAACACGGCTGAATGGATAGAAGAGAAGAATGTAGTCATGTGCAGACTCGGACTGGGCCATAGAGAAGTTGGGGCCTCTGGGCATGGCAGGCCTGGGGATGATTTTCAGGGAGAAAGGCAGAGAAAGTGAGGCAGAAAACAAGATGTCTGGTGTAAGAGTCATGTGGCACATATACAGTAGCTGTAGGGTGTACCCCAAATAAAGCATCAGATTGGGGTGCCTAAACACAATAGCTGCCGTTTAATTTTGAACCTCCATTGCGTGTTGATTCTTGTGGCCTTCCAGTGGAGCTGATTCTTAAAGCCCACCAGTGGAGATGATTCTTAAAGCCCACCAGTGGAATTGATTCGTGGGGTCTTCAAGAGGAGTTGATTCTTGGGGTCCACCAGAGGAGTTGATTCTTGGGGTCCACCAGAGGAGTTGATTCTTGGGGCCTTCCAGTGGAGCTGATTCTTAAGGCCCACCAGTGGAATTGATTCTTGGGGTCTTCAAGAGGAGTTGATTCTTGGGGTCCACCAGAGGAGTTGATTCTTGGGACCCACTAGTTCAGTTACTTCTTGGAGCCCACAAGAAGAGCTTATTCTTGTGGCCCACCAGTAAAGTTGGGGTCCATCAGTGGAGTTGATTCCTGGACACCACAAGTGGAACTGATTCTTGGGGCCCATCAGTGAAGTTGTTTCTTTGGGACCACCAGTGGAGTTGATTATTGGAGCCCAACCTATTGCTACTGTATATGACTGCACATTTTACATATACACTGTCTTTTGCTCTCTTTCTCTGCATATATCCCTAAAAAGCAGTCCTGGGCCAGCCATACCTGGGAGACCAACATGCACAGGGGCCTACCATGCTTAAGAGCCCGCCGGGTATTTTTCCTAATTCCCTGTGGGCCAGTCTGAGCCTACCCAAGCATCAGCTGCACTGCCAGGCCTCAAGAATCAGCCCCACTGGTGGACCCCAAGGATTAACTCCACTGGTGGATCCCAAAAATTGACTCCACTGGTGGACCCCAAGGATCAATTCCACAGGTGGGTCCCAAGAATCAATTCCACTGGTGGACCCCAAGGATTAACTCCACTGGTGGATCCCAAAAATTGACTCCACTGGTGGACCCCAAGGATCAATTCCACTGGTGGGTCCCAAGAATCAATTCCACTGGTGGACCTCAAAGATCAGCTCCATTAGTGGGCCTCAATAATCATCTCCACTGGGGGGTCTTAAGAATCATCTCCACTGGTGGACCTCAACAATCATCTCCACTGGTTAGCCTTCAGAATTATGTCCACTGGTGGGCCCCAAGAAGCCTCTCCACTGGTGGACCCCAAGAATCAAAACCACTGGTGGGCCTCACGAATCAACTCCAGTGGTGGACCAGAAAAATCAACTCCACTGGTGGGCCTCAAGAATCATCACCACTGGTGGGACCCAAAAATCAACTCCACTAGTGGGCCTCAAGAATCAGCTCCACTGGTGGACCCCAAAGATTAACTCTACTCGTATACCCCAAAGATTATCTCCACTTGTGGACCCCAATGATTAATTCCACTGATGGGCCCCAAGAATTAACCTCACTGGTGAGCCTAAAAAATAATCTCCATTGCTGGGCCTCTAGAATAATTTCCACTAGGTGGGCCTTAAGAATCATCTCCAGTGGTGGGCCTCAAGAACTGGCTCCACTGGTGGGCCTCAAGAATCAACTCCAGTGGTGGGCCTCAGGAACTCAGCTCCACTGTTGAGCCCCAATGATCAACTCTACTAGTGGACCTAAAGGAACCATCTCCACTGGTGGGCCCCAAGATCCAACTTCACTGGTGGGCCCCAAAAATCAACTCCATTGGTGGGCCCCAAGAATCAACCCCAATAGTGGTCTCCAAGACTCAACTCTAATAGTGAGCCCCAAGAATCAACTCCAGTGGTGAACCACAAAAATTAATTCCACTGGTGGACCTCAAGAATCAACTCCAATGGTGGGCCCCAATGATCAACTCCACTAGTGGGCCTCAAGAATCATCTCCACTGTTGGGCCTTAAGAATACTCTCCACTGTTGGGCCCCAAGAATCATCTCCACTGTTGGGCCCCAACAATTATCTCCACTGTTGGGCCCCAAGAATCAACTCCACTGTTGGGCCTCAAGAATCATCTCCACTGTTGGGCCCCAAGAATCAACTCCACTGTTGGGCCACAAGAAACATATCCACAGTTGGTCCACAAGAATCACTCACGTTGGGCTAAGAATCATCCCCACTTTGGGCCCCAAGAATCATCTCCACTTTTGGGGCCCTAAAGAATCATTTCCATGTTGGACCTCAAGAATCATCTCCACTGTTGGCCCAAAAGAATCATCTCCACTTTGGGCCTCAAGAATCATCTCCACTGTTGGGCCCAAGAATCATCGCCACTGTTTGGGCCCCTCAAGAATCATCTCCATTGTTGGGCCCCAAGAATCATCTCCACTGTTGGGCCTCAAGAATCATCTCCACTGTTGGGCCCCAAGAATCATCTCCACTGTTGGGCCCCAGGCACCCCAGTCCAACACTAGTCATGTGTATGATTCCTAACATCAGTTTATAAGAGACTGGGTTTTAGCTGTTGGTCCCATCACCTTTGCCCAGTGTTCACTTTAGACTGCGATAATCCAATAAACACATAAAATGCCAAAAAAATGAATGAACCTATCATGCAGAACTGTCGAAAAACCCAAATGTAAGAATGAAGTGATATTTTTAAAAGGATAAATCCCCCTCAGGGTGCTGTAATTAATAACTTGCCATGGAGTGGCGAGCAGCAGCTGCCAACGTTGTTTTTGGATGTGCTTGTGTTTAATGAAGTACAAGGGTTGCAGATGCCACACTTTATCTTTTATAATCCTACATTTTGCTGCAGAACTTATTATCAACTCTATGAAAGATTTCATAAAATGTGTGTATATATACAGTGTCTGTCTCTGTGCTCAGTTATTTACCTCGTCCATTTCAGATATGTTACTGATTACAGCCAGGCAACCTCTTCCCACATTATCGGGGATGAGGAAATTATCACTTCTGCTGGAAAATTAATAACAAGCAACAACACCAGCAGCAACGCTCCAACCCCAAAAGAAAAATGTGGATTTGTAGGTTTTTTTTACCATTTCATGCCAGTGTCAGTAATGGAGGTTATTATTATTATTACTATTTATTGAACTTCTATAAATAGACACTCCTCCCCCCATTTTTCATAACCAACTAAAGCAGAACCAGCAGCTGATCAAAATGGAAAGGTCCATGAATATTGGTCCCTTACCATCCTAAAAATACCAGTTTGCCGCTGTTACAGAAACAGACCATCATATGAAAGAGACTGCCTGTGATGGTAAACTGTACCCCTGGCCCTTCCCAGTACCCCTGGGGTAATAGTGACAGAGGGTTAGTTTCAGCCTTGGGGTGACAAAAAACAGTGCTGGTTGACGCCAAGCCCCAGTGCTAGCAATCAAAGGCAGCCACCTACATTACTAATAACGGAATAAAATGGTAAAATAAACACAAAAACAATAAATTGAATAAGCACTCTTCAAAACCAGCCCATTTTATTAAAGAAATGGATTCATCATAGTAAAACGGGGAAATCTGTAGAAAAAAAACACAGAGATACTAGAAAAGGCATAACTGCAAGGTCATGTCTGTGACTGATCTTCTGGGGGGTGCAAGGGACAGAGTTCAGGCCACACAATATGAAGGTCACAGCCATAGCACAATCTCCAGGGGTTGTTGGTCCTATTTCTCCCTCCAGGAGATTGTGTCTGCAAGCTATGGCCTGTACTCTTCCTTCCTACCATTGTGTTATATGGTTTAGTACCAATACACACTTCAACCCCCACCTATCACCCCATAAACCCCCATTACCCCAATGGAAAGTTTGTACAGATGTGGGGAACAGGTAAGGAGATGCTGGAAAATTGTGGAGTCTAAGATGTTTGTGTATTAAACCCGGTAAAGATGAGTCGTGGCCGGGAGAAGTCATTATGGCAGTCTGGGACAGTGGAGAAGGGAAGGGGAAGTGAGTGACTTATCAGAGAAGACTTCACCTGTGAGATACTGGATGTAACTGCACAGTAATCACAGTAATAAGTGCCAACAAAAGTGAGTATACCCCTAAATGAAAATGGACAGATTGTGCCCAATTTGCATTTTCCCTCCACGGTGTCATATAACTCATTAGTGTTACAAGGTCTCAGGTGTGAATGGGGAGCAGTTGTGTTAAATTTGGTGTTGTCGCTCTCCCACTCTCTCATACTGGTCACTGGAAGTTCATCATGTCTCCTCATGGCAAAGAACTTTGAGGAACTGAAAAAAGGCGAAAAGAAGATTGCCAACACCCTGAAACTGAGCTGCAGCGTGGTGGTCAAGACCATACAGCAGTTTAGCAACACTGGTTCAACTCAGAACAGGCCTCACTATGGTCGACCAAAGAAGTTTAGTGCATGTGCTCAGCGTCATATCCAGAGATTATCTTTTCAAAACAGACATATGAATTTTGCCAGCATTTCTGCAGAGGTTACAGGGGTAGGGAGTCAGCCTGTCAGTGCTCAGACCAAAGGTTGCACTTTGCATCAAATTGGTCTGCATGACTGTCATCCCAGAAGGTTACCTCTTCTAAACATGAGGCACACGATGAGACCAAAATAAATGTATTTGGTTCAGATGGTGTCAAGTGTGTGTAGTGACAACCAGGTGAGGAGTACAAGACAAGTGTGTCTTCTACAGTCAAGCCTGTGGTGGGAGTGTCATGGTTTGGGGCTGCATGAGTGCTTCTGGTTGTGGGGAACTGCAGTTCATTGAGGAACCATGAATGCCAACATGTACTGTGACGTACTGAAGCAGAGCATGATCCCTTCCCTTCTGGGCCGCAGGGCAGTATCCAACATGATAATGACCCCAAACACCTCCAGGACCCCCACTGCCTTGCTAAAGAACATGAGGGTAAAGGTGCTGGACTGGCCAAGCGTCTTCAGACCTAAACCCTATGGAGCATCTGTGGGGCATCCTCAAACAGAAGGTGGAGGAGCGCAACGTCTCTAACATCCACCTGATTTCATCATGGAGGAGGGAAGAGGATTCCAGTGGCGGCAGCCTGTGAAGCTCTAGTGATCTCCATGCCCAAGAGAGTTAGGGCAGTGCTGGAAATAATGGCGGCTACTCATGACATTGACACTTTGGGCACAATTTATCAATTTTCACTTAAGGGTGTAATCTCTTTTTTGCCAGTGGTTTAGGCATTAATGACTGTGTGCTAAGCTATTTTGAGGGAACACTAAATTTACACTGTTATACAAGCTGTGCACGGACTATGTTACATTGTATCAAAGTGTCAGATCTTCATTGTTGTCCCATGAAAAGAAACAATGTAATAGTTACAAAAATATCTAGGGTGTACTGACTTTTGTGAGATACTGTTTGTCTGCAGAGCACCTGTGTATCACTGGTACCTACCACTTTATGGATGCTGTATGGAGGCAATATTGGTCTTTACATACCTATCTTCATTTAGTAATGGTATATTGGTAGTATTCACTTTGTGGTGGTGAAATGTAGTCATGTGCTGATGGTATTACCTGGTCCTCATGTAGTAGCATTATAAGCAACTTTGGTTTTGCTCAATGGCTGGAAAATACACCGAATCCCAGCAGCAGGCGTCACTGGCCCATATGCTGCATGGGAAAGATATTGCAGGTGCCGGTCATTAATGAGCAAATGCTCTAGAAACCAGTTCACACCAGCATGCAAAAAGCCACAGTATAACACATAGGGAGACTGCACAAATGCAACAATACTGATGAAATTGCATATAGATTAGGCGATACAAAGGGTAATGCCATTCATACAGGTACACCATGCTGAGGTACAGCCAATAACGGCCATAATATTCAAATGGGTATGGGAATAACATGCACAGTGATGTCATAGTATAGAGATAATATGGATAGAGATGCCACAGTATAGAGATAATATACACAGTAATGACACAGTACAGGGATAATATACATAGTGATGTCACAGTATGGGTATAATTATGGGTATAATATGCACACTGATGTCACAATATAGAGATAAAACGCATGGTGATGTCATAGTTTGGGTATAATATACACAGTGATGTCATAGTATAGCGATAATATACACAGTGATGTCACATTATAGGTGTAATATACACCGTGATGTCACAGTACAGGGATACACAGTGATGTCACGATTTGGATATAACAGGCATTGTGATGTCACAGTATAGAGATACTATACATAGTGATGTCACAGTACAGAAATTAAATGGACAGTTATATCACAATATAGGGACATCACTATCCATAGTCAACCATGGATTTACCAAACTGAGATAAACTTCACATTATAATACAAACTCTCAATGATAATAACTGATATTTAACCCCTTAAGCCGAACGCCTGAAAAGTAGTTAAAGACCAGAACATTTTTTTAGTTTTTCCCTCTTTGCATTTCAACAGTTGTAACTTTTTTATTTTTACAATGACGCAGTTGTACGAGGCCTCGTTTTATTCGAGACAAGTTGTACTTTATGGGGGAATAGTTTAAGTTCACTTATAAATAATTGCAGTATTTTTTTTTTTTTTTTTTACACCATTCACATTTCACTTGTTAGATTAATTCTACAGGTTATTACGGTCGTGTAGGTTTTTTTGTGCGTGTAATTTATGTACAATTATTTTTTATTAAATATTTATTTTTATTTATTTATTTATTTTTTATTCTTTTGTTTTACACTTTTTATGTTTGTTTTTTTTTACTCCCATGAAGGGAGAACTGTTTAACATTTTTTTTTAATTTTTTTTTTACACTTAGTAATGTATTAGCATATTCATATATGCTAATACATGCTAATCTGTGTCAGTCTGACACAGGCAGTGATTAGGACAGCACACCGTGCGTCCTAATCACTGGCTTCATACACAGACAGCCCTGGGACTACTCTAGGTCCCCAGAGCTGACTGTGCAGCCGTTCCCGGGCTCTGTCGGGTGACCGGGCGTTCCGATCACCCGACAGAGCAGGGGAAGCCTTTGATTGCGTTGCGGTAACGCACCGCCGCAATCAAAGGGTTAAAGCACCGGGTTGCGGAGATTTCCGCTGCTGCCTGCAGATGCTCTGGGATCGGGGCTGTGTAGTACAACCCCGATTCCAGCGCAATTGCGGCGCCGGGCGCCGCAAACCCCGATGTCTACAGCGACGTCAAAAGACGTCGCTGCAGACGAACGACCTGAAATGCCCGACGCCAAAAGACGGTGGGCGGTCGTTAAGGGGTTAAGGTTTTGGAAAGTTATCTTACTCTTGTATCTAAAAAAAAAGTTCCGTTTTCTTTGACCTAATAAATCTGGCGCAAGCCCCATCGATCTGCTCCTGAAACGCGTGGGATTTTCTGAGAGACGCACTCCACAGATTTAGGGTCCATTACTCGGATACAGATCGTTGGCTGGTAAATGTGCTATCATCCCAATGTCTGCCCACGAATAGCAGGTTACTTCTTAATTTTGGTTGTCAAACTTGGAAGTCATCAATTTACTGACTCCACGATACTATGTAATGATTTCTGCCTAATCCTCCAGAACTAATCCGCCCGGGTCGTCCATGCTTGACGCGTTTCACTTTGCCGTGTAAAATTAATTGTTTTCAGATACATGATATAAATGTGCACGATCTTAAGTCAGTTTAGCTTATTTATAACGTGTCACCTCCTAATGCATTGCTATTATCTGCTGCACTTTGAAAGAATTATTGTACGTTTGTCTAATGTGTGGCTACCGCAGTGTTAATTGCCCATAGTTCTTCATATTGACACCTTTGATTGATATCTGCCCCGTCACAATTTGTTTCTTTGTTTCCCTTATATCCTGTTTCCCCGAAAATAAGAAACCCCTGAAAATAAGACCTAGTGCATTTTTTTATGCAGTTCAGAGTTTAGTGGCTTCTGCTGATGTTTTTTGATGAGATCACTACAGTATATTAATACAGGTTGATATTTTGTTCAACAATAAATGTGAATTATTGTTCATAGAAAAAAAAAAAACATCCCCTAAAAATAAGTCTTAGCGCGTCTTTAGGAGCAAAAATTAATATAAGACACTGTCTTATTTTCGGGGAAACAGGGTAGATTGAGGTTTTCAATGTATCATTGTTATTAAATCACCTTTTGAAAATATGGATAAATACTGGTTTATATTGTTTGTACTGTATCTATACAGTGTCTCACAAAAATTAAGGACACCCCTCATTTTTGTAAATATTGTATCATATCTTGTCGTGGGACAACGCTGAAGATCTGACACTTTGATACAATGTATGGTAGTCAGTGCACGGCTTGTATAACAGGATACATTTGATACCGTCAAAGTAACTGAACACAGACATCAATGTCTAAACTACTAGCCATGGAAGTGAGTACATCCCTGAGTGACAACAAAAGTGAGGACACCCCTAAGTGACAGAAAAAGTGAGGACACCCCTAAGTGACAAGAAAAGTGAGTACACCCCTAACTGACAGCAAAAGTGAAGACACCCCTAAGTGACAAGAAAAGTGAGTACACCCCTAACTGACAGCAAAAGCGAAGACACCCCTAAGTGACAAGAAAAGTAAACACCCCTAACTGACAGCAAAGCAAGACACCCCTAAGTGACAAGAAAAGTGAGTACACCCCTAACTGACAGCAAATGTGAGGACACCCCTAAGTGACAAGAAAAGTGAGTACACCCCTAACTGACACAAAAGTGAGTACACCCCTAAGTGACAACAGAAGTGAGGACAACCCCTCATTTTTGTAAGTATTGTATTATATCTTTCCATGGGACAGCACTGAGGATCTAACACCTTGATACAATGTAAAGTAGTCAGTGTGCAGCTTGTATCACAGGGGAAATTTGGTGTCCCCCTAAGTGACAAAAAAAGTGAGTACACCCCTAAGTGACAACAAAAGTAAGTACACCCCTAAGTGACAACAAAAGTAAGGACACCCCTCATATTTTGTAAATACTGTATTATATCTTTTCATGGGACAGCACTGAGGATCTGACTCTTTGATACAATGTAAAGTAGTCAGGGCACAGCTTGTATAACAGGGGAAATTTGGTGTCCCCCTAAGTGACAAAAAAAGTGAGTACACCCCTAAGTGACAACAAAATGATACACTCTAAGTGACAAAAAATGATAAAAACCCTAGTGACAACAAAAGGGAGGACACCTCTAGGTGACAACAAAAGTGAGTACACCCCCTAAGTGACAACAAAAGTGAGGACACCCCTAAGTGACAACAAAAGGGAGGACACCTCTAGGTGACAACAAAAGTGAGTACACCTCTAAGTGACAGCAAAAGTAAGTATACCATAAGTGACAACAAAAGGGAGGACACCCCTAAGTGACAACAAAAGGGAGGACACCCCTAAGTGACAACAAAATTGAGTACACACCTAAGTGACAACAATAGTGAGGACACCCCTAAGTGACAACAAAAGTGAGTACACCCCTAAGTGACAACAAAAGTGAGTACACCTCTAAGTGGCAACAAAAGTGAGTACACCTCTAAGTGACAACAAAAGTGAGTACACCCCTAAGTTACAACAAAAGTGAGTACACCTCTAAGTGGCAACAAAAGTTAGTACACCTCTAAGTGACACCTCTTGGCCTCATCATGCCATCACCTGGACCATCATCATCTCTCATTACTGATGTATAATAATTATCCCCTGATGAACCATATCTTGGGGAAACACGTCGGGACTTATGTCTGTGTTCTTAATGTTTGTTATTGTATAATTTAGTTAGTTAGGGTGAGTCGCCGAGAGGTGGGGTCGCCCTTTTCGGGGCGAGTGCTCTATCTGGATAGGAATAGTATAGTGATAGCGATAGTGCTTTTTCTGTTATATGGAATATACTGGTCCAATGGGGCAACGGAGTCTACTGTGACAAAGTCTTCAGAATCGTGAGATTTTGACTACAATTTCCTCCCTCCTATAGGGGCACACTTCCCTGCTAATATGTATTTTGTACATGTCCTTTTGTTGCTGTGATTAGCTGGACATTGTCCACTTGCTCTTGTACTTAGGTATTGATATACACTGGGTACTTTATACAGTTATACAAATGGATAGTGGCTATATGTGTGAGGCCATTATATATAAAGGATAATTATTTTAATGCATATCTATTAAAGATTATTGTTTTAGGAATTTTTCTTTTGATCTGTGAGACGGTTTTCTATATTCCTATCTCTTTTTTTCTGTGAGTTTTACACCTCTAAGTGACAACAAAAGTGAGGACACCCCTCATTTATGTATATATTGTATTATATCTTGTCATGGGACAACACTGAAGATCTGACACTTTGAAACAATATAGAGTAGTTGGTGTACAGCTTGTATAACAGTGTAAATTTGGTGTCCTCCAAGTAACTCGACACACAACCATCAATGTCTAAACTGCTGGCAACAAAAGTGAGTACACCCTTAAGTGACAACAAAAGTTAGGATACCCCTCTAAGTGACAACAAAAGTAAGTACACCCCTTATTTTTGTAAATATTGTATTATATCTTTTCATGGGACAACAATGAAGATCTGACACTTTGATACAATGTAAAGTAGTCAGGGTACAGCTTGTATAACAGTGTAAATTTATACAAAAAATAACTCCAAATAACTCAACACACAGCCCTCAATGTGTAAACCACTAACAACACAAGTGAGTACACCCCTAAGTGTCAACAAATGTGAGTACACCCCTAAGTGACAACAAAAGTGAGTACACCCCTAAGTGACAACAAAAGTGAGGACACCCCTAAGTGACAACAAAAGTGAGTACACCCCTAAGTGACAACAAAAGTGAGTACACCCCTACGTGACAACAAAAGTGAGTACAGTCCTAAGTGACAATAAAAGTGAGTACACCCCTAAGTGACAACAAAAATGAGTACACTCCTAAATGACAACAAAAGTGAGTACACCCCTAACTGACAAAAAAAGTGAGTACACCCTAAGTGACAACAAAAGTGAGTAAACCCCTCACATTTTTGTAAATATTGTATTAGGTCTTTTCATGGGACAACACTGAAGCTATGACACTTTGATACAATGTAAAGTAGTCAGTGCACGGCTTTATCGCAGTGTAAATTTGGTGCGTCCTCAAAATAACAGACAGCCCTCAATGTCTAAACCATTTGCAACTAAAGTTAGTACACCCCTATGTGACAACAAAAGTGAGTGCACCCCTAAATGACATGTGGGGCCACATGTATGAAACTGTTTAGGTCTAAAACTCACTCTTTTGCCCATAGTAACCTTGGGCAAAAAAGTGAGTTTTGGACCTAAACAGTTTATACATGTGGCCCCAAGTATCAGTATTTTGTGTGGCCACCATTATTTTCCAGCTCTGCCTTAACCCTCTCAGGCCTGGAGGTCACTAGAGCTTCACAGGTTGCAGCCACTGGAATCCTCTTCCCTCCTCCATGACGACATCACGGAGCTGGTGGATGGTAGAGACCTTGTGCTCCTTGTCTTGTACTCCTCACCTGGTTGTCACCACACATGCTTGACAACCTCTGAATCAAATACATTTATCACACCTGCTTCCCATTCACCCCTGAGACCTGGTAACACTAATGAGTCACATGACACTCCCACCAACATGCTTGACTGTCTTTGTACTCCTCACCTGGTTGCTGCCACACACACTTGATGCCATCTGAACCATATAAGTTTACCATGGTCTCATCAGAGCACAGGACATAGTTCCAGTAATCCATGTTCTTAGTCTGTTTGCCTTCAGCAAACTGTTTGCAGGCTTTCTTGTGCATCATTTTTTGCATGGCTTCTTTCTGGGACGACAGCCAAGCAGACCTATTTGATGCAATGTGTGGCGTATGGTCTGAGCACTGACAGGCTGACTCCCCCAGCCCTGTAAGCTCTGAAGCAATGCTGGCATCACTTATCTCTGGATACCACGCTGAACACATGCACTCAACTTCTTTGCTCGACCATGGCGAGGCCTTTTCTTGTTACACCGCTGCATGGTCTTGGCCACCGTAGCTCCAGGGTACGGGTGCTTTCCCATTCTTGGTATTTGCAATTTTTATTCCTTTTTTTCCATGTAATTTTACATTAGATTTACATTTTTTAAAAAATCACATTTATGTAAGAATTTTACATTTATTTTTTATATTTACATTTTTACATTAATTTTAAAAAAAAATAATAATAATAATATAAGGGGAAATGGTAAAAAAAAGTCTATTTTTCACATCTTTATTTTTTTTAAAGCTAAAAATGGTGCTAAAATAAATTATGTAATTGTTTGTACCTGTTTTAGAGTCCTCAATGGTGCAGCTAAACGTTGCGGTTTGGACTATCAATTTCTTAAAATTAATATTTAACATGTTTTTGTTTTTGTGTCTTTATTTTAGATTTAATTTTACATAAAGTCAGAAACAGAACTCTTGGAAGTGTTTTTTTTAAATTTTTTCTGATTTTCCCTGTAACCTGGGATTTATATATGAACCAGAGGCGTAACCTCAAGCTCTTGGGCCCTGGTGCGAAAAGTGAAATGGGGCCCTCCAGTTACCATGCACCATTTACAATGCTGGTATCTTCTTATGTGTCAGGGGGGCTTTTGGGCCCCCCTCAGGCTGGTAGTGACTGATACCGCTGCACCCCCTGTAGGTACGCCCCTGATATGAACCCTAGTGTTGCCCCCTGTACTGACTTCAGAGCTGATCTGGGTCTGGCAAGACCTAGGAACCTCTACAACTACCGAGCCCCAGCAGTCATGTGACCAGTCTCATGGCCCACAGGGGAGTTAATGAAACCCTTGGTTGGCCCCTGGACATAGTGAGCCCCTGGGCAGGGAGAAAAGAGGCAAGAGACTGAGTGGAAGAGTCATGTGCAGTAGCTGTTGGATGGTCACTAAGAATGGTGGACCCACTGGAATGCACTTAACTAGGTGGCCCCAAAAACTCAACTCCACTGGTGGGCCCAAGGCACCCCAATCCGACAATGCATGTAACCTCCAACTTTGAGAAGCAAGGAGGCTTCCTGCCTCTCTGCATATACAGTATTCATTGAATGATGTATATACAACAATTAGGGAGGCAGGGATATTAATAAACCCTCCCTGCCTTCACAGTGGAGAACCCGGTTGCCTTGCTTTTCGGAGTTGGCTTATCAAGGGGTTTTATAACATTTGATTAGGCTTCCTAGGGTTATCAACCTTGAGCCTGGGAAACTTGTAAGTTGACAGAACAGCAAAAATTGGCCAGAATGTATATCCTATCTGACCTCCAGGGGTGGAACAGGTTTTTGACCAGTGTAGCTCAAATGGGGTCCTGTTTGGTTCAACCAAATTTCATAAAATACTCCAGTGGGGGACGTCCTAAACCCACATTTTCCTCTAATGCTACCCTGTTTCCCCGAAAATAAGACCTTGTGCATTTTTTTTATGCAATTCAGAGTTTGGCTGCTTGTGCTGATGTTTGTGATGAAATCACTGCAGGATATTAATACATGTAGATGTTTCGGTCAACAATAAATGTGAATTATTGTACATATAAAAAAAAAAAATCCCCTAAAAATAAGTCTTATGTCGACTTTTGGAGCAAAAATTAATATAAGACACTTATTTTCGGGGAAACGCGGTATCTGTATCCCTAACCATAATTGTAACCCTAAACCTATGAAAGGCTTAGAGTAGGGTTGTTTAACCCCTTAACTTTCAGGCCTGAAAAGTAGTTAACGACCAGAACAATTTTTTTTAGTTTTTACCTCCTCGCGTTTCAACAGTTGTAACTTTTTTATTTTTTCAATGACGCAGTTGGATGAGGCCTCGTTTTATTTGAGACAAGTTGTACTTTATGGGGCAATAGTTTAAGTTCACTTATAAATACTGTAATTGCAGAAAATTTTTATTTTTTTTTAAATTTAGTTTTTTTATATTCTTTTTACACCATTCAAATTTCACACTTAATAACTTGTTAGATTAATTCTACAGGTTATTACAATCGTGTGGATATGTAATATGGGTAGGGTTTTTTTTTTCTGTGTAATGTATTCACAATTATTTTTTATTAAATATTTATTTTTATTTTATTATTTATTTATTTATTTTCTTTTACACTTTTTATGTTTTTTACTTTTTTTTAATTAATTCTACAGGTTATTGTGGTCGTGTGGATACCTAATATGTGTAGGTTTTTTTTTTGTGTGTGTAATGTATGCACACTTTTTTTAATTAAATATTTATTTTTATTTTTTATTTATTTATTTTATTATTATTTTTACACTTTTTGTGTTTTTTTTTACTTTTTTTAAATTCCATAAATGGGAGAACTGTTACTTTTTTTTTTTTTTACACTTAGCAATGTATTAGCATATTCATATATGCTTATACATTGTAATCTGTGTCAGTCTGACACAGGCAGTGAACAGGGCAGCTTACAGTCTGCCCTGATCACTGGCTTGTTACACAGATAGCCCTGGGGCTACTCTAGGTCCCCAGGGCTGACTGTGCAGCCATTCCCTGGACTCAGTCGGGTCACCCGGTGTCCTGATCACCAGACAGAGCAGGGGAACCCTTTGATTGTGCTGCAGTGATGACCCACCACTATCAAAGGGTTAAAGCACCGGGGAGCAGAGGTTTCCCCCGGTGCTCGCAGGAGATACTCTGGGATCAGGGCTGTGTACTACAGCCCCGCTTACTACGGCCGGGCGCCGTTAACCCCGATGCCAGAAGACGTCGCTGCAGACGAACGACCCTCACCGGCCGCCGTCAAAAGATGGTGCGCGGTCGTTATGGGGTTAAAGCATTTTAGAGGGTTAACTAATTTGTTCAGTTAAGCAATGCTCCCATTGAAGTCTAACTTTCTAGTCTGACGATCCAATGTCACTTCCGGTTACTTAACCATAATGTTATGGTTACGAGAAGTGATGACGGATGTGACGTCTGACATCCTCTCTAGTTACCATAACATTGGACATATGTTCAAGTAACCTCAAGTGATGATGGAGACGATGTCCAACATTACCTCCAGTTAGCATAATATTGGGCCTATGGTGAACTAACTGGAAGCTATGATGGTCTGACGGTACTTCCAGTGAACGTTAGGCCTATTGGTAGCTGAGGAATGTTGGAGGGAGTTTGGGGGGGAAGTTAGCCACAACTGGGGCACGTGTCCACCCCCTAACAGAAATTTCAGTACCTCAATCAGATGAAAACATCTGGCAACATTCCCCATAAACGCTTCAATTTGGGGCCCCCTTCTAACTGGGCCCATAACAGACAGTACTCCCTCCTGTACTAGCTTTAATGGAATTGGCCCTGATCGTGTCACTAGACCATCACCCAATCCGCCAATACTCCCTAAGCATTCCTATTCCTAAATTATTATTACAGTTACTACAGTCAATTGTTTTGTTTGTTTTTTTGCCAAAACTCGTTTCTGAGCGCCCAACAAATCCAGAGCACAACAGTTATTTTGACCATAATTAATGAAGCGTCCCTACCATAGCTTAACCTTAAGCCGAACGCCTGAAAAGTAGTTAATGACCAGAACATTTTTTTTTTCGTTTTTTTCCTCCTGCGTTTCAACAGTTGTAACTTTTTTATTTTTTCAATGACGACTGATGAGGCCTCGTTTTATTCGAGACAAGTTGTACTTTATGGGGGAATAGTTTAAGTTCACTTATAAATACTGTAGTATTTTTTTATTTAAATTTTTTTTTTTTTTTTTTTTACACCATTCACATTTCACACTTAATAACTTGTTAGATTAATTCTACAGGTTATTACGGTCGTGTGGATACCAAATATGTGTAGGTTTTTTTGTGTGTGTAATTTATGCACAATTATTTTTTAGTAAATATTTATTTTATTTTATTATTTTTTATTCTTATTCTTATTTTTTTTACACTTTTTATGTTTTTTTACTTTTTTTTTACTCCCATGAAGGGAGAACTATTTAACATTTTTTTTTTTTTTTACACTTCATATATGCTAATACATTATACTCTGTGTCAGTCTGACACAGGCAGTGATCAGGACAGCACACAGTCTGCCCTGATCACTGGCTTGTTACACAGACAGCCCTGGGGCTACTCTAGGTCCCCAGGGCTGACTGTGCAGCCGTTCCCCGGGCTCTGTCGGGTCACCGGGTGTTCCAACCACCCGAAAGAGCAGGGGAACCCTTTGATTGCGCTGCGGTAACGCACCGCCACAATCAAAGGGTTAAAGCACCGGGTTGCAGAGGTTTCCCCGCTCCCCGGTGCTTGCAGGAGTTGCGCTGGGAACAGGAGTGTGTAGTACAGCCGTGATCCCAGCGCAGCTGCGGCGCCGGGCACCAAAAACTCTGATGTCTGCAGCGACGCCAAAAGACGAGGGGCGGTCGATAAGGGGTTAAGCCAATTGGTCCTCCACGTGGAACGGCAGGAAATCAGAAATCCAGAAAGTAGAAGCCAATATTTATTAGGAAAATTTACATGGCTAACAGGGAGACAAACGGATGCTAGTGGTAGACGCTAACGCGTTTACGACCTTGTCGGGTCCTTATCTGGATTCCTGGCGTTCCATGTGGAGGACCAGTTGGGTTAAAGGGGTATTCTCATTTCATCACTTGGCAGCCGTTTATACTGGTTGCTAAGCAGAGCTTATGAAATAGAGGGGCGTGCTTCTCCTCCCGGCAGGGAGTATCTTCACTCTCTGCAGACACGCCCCAAAGTGTGCACTTGATGATTCATTCTGTGTGAGCCGGGGGAAGGGAGAGGTTCTCAGCTGTCGTTGGCAATGAAAAGCTAAGTGTAACTCCATAGTGTAAATCTACATTTCTCGCTCTCTCTACATACATTGTAACTAGAATGGGCATTTGACATTCAGGACTCTGGGAAAGATGGGTGATTTTTTTTCTCTCTGTCTCTCACACACAGTGATATATCCTGCAGATTATTTCATCTCTGACCTCTACAGATCTGCAGAACAAAACTATACGCTTTATCTGTTTGTGTTTACATGGGACTGCACATGATCTCTCTCTCTATGCCGCAGGACCTCTACTTGCTGCCAGTGACAAACCCTGCTATTCCTATGAGACTGACTTTGAACCTTCCATATGAATGAAAGATTCATTTCCAGGTCACACAACCATACTGGGTGTTTCAGCAGTCAAAAGTGCAGGGCACATGACCAGGGGGAGCAGAGAGAATCCTGTATTAGCAGGTCCTGAAGGAGGCTGGAAACCTGTTTAGCAGCGGTCACATGACCGGAGCGCGTAAAACCTGTTTCGCCGCAAAAGCCCCGGGGCAGCAGTGAGAAATCCCCTGTACCCCAGGTCAAAACCAGGGGCAGCATGAAAATTTTCCTGTTTTCAGGCAAAAAAAACATCCCCAGTGGCAGGGCAGTGGAAATCTTATTCCTGCGGTCCTGGGGGCCATTTGGAAACCTTTTCCTGCAGGCTAGGGAAAAAGGGGCAGAGTGGTCCTGTATTCCTGCGGGTAAGCCCCCAGTGGGCAGTGAGAAATCCTTTTACAGTGAGGTCCATGCCAGGGCAGCTTTGAAACCCTTTTTCGCTCATACAACCAGGGGGCAGCATGAGAAATCCTGTTTCAGCTGCGGGTCACTGACCCTTGGCAGCAAAAATCCTTTTTTCCTGCAGGTCACATGACCCCAGTCAGCATGAAAACCTGATTCCTAGGCATTTTGACCCAGTGTGTGCATGGGAAACCTGTTTTTCACTCGGGTCACCTGCCCAGGGCAGCATAGAAATCCTGTTTTCATCGGTCCATGACCCAGGGCCACAGTGAGAAATCCTTTTTCAGCTGGTCACTGACCCATTTTGGAGCGGAAAAATCCTGTATTAGCGCGGTCACATGCCCCAGTGGAGAGTGAGAAACCCTGTTTCAGCGGGGTAAATGACCAGGGCACCTGAAAAAATCCGTATTCAGCTGCAGGCAATGACCCAGTGGCAGCAGTGAGAAATCCTGTATTCAGCTGCAGGTAATGCCCAGGGGCAGCAGTGAGAAACCTGTATTCGCTGGGTAATGACCCGGGGGCAGCGTGAGAATCCTGTTTTCAGCTGCGGGTCACTGACCCAGTGGAGCAGGAGAACCTGTATTCAGCTGGGTAATTACCCATGGGCAGTGAGAATCCTGTATTCGTGCAGGCACTGCCCAGTGGGGAACCCTGATTCAGCTGCGGGAAAGGAAAAAAACTGGAAACTGTTACCTAGAAGATTTTTTTAAAATGAACAAAAGGGGAAAAAAAACCTCAGTGGCCCCTTTAAGAGGGAAACATATATGTATTTTTAAAACTTTAATAATTTATTAGGGTAGGTTTTAAATGGCAATTTTTTTTTGCGTGAAGCGTACAGAATTCACTCAAAAAACCCTTCTCGGTAAGCAGAGATTTCGAAGGCGAAGCTGCAATTTCAGACGTAGTTTTTGGACTGTTTTCAGAAGCGTTTTTTTTAAGCTGGATGTGGTTTTGGACGCTTTTGCAAACTCTTTTAATGTGGTTTGGATGTGATTTTGGACACCGATTTACATCAAAACCTCAAAATTTCATGTGGTCCGGACTCTCCATTGATTTCTATAAGGGGGGGGGGGCCCCTTGGGGAGAGAACCCCTATAGGTGTTGGGATTAAAATTGTCTTTTGCACTCCAAGCTTGCTACACGGATTATGGGAAAAAGGGGTGAGAAACTCGAGCGCCCCCTATTGGAAAGTTACAAATCCTCAAATTTCTTTTTTTCCTGAGCTTTAGAAAGCAAAAGGGATTCTACCCAAGCCAGCATCACTCATCTGCATACAGTAGTTTTGGGGTTTTGCCCCTTGTCAGTGCAAAGCAGAGTAGAGCAGAGCAGAGCAATTGATTTCTATGGGCATTTTTAATGCACAAGCAGGGTTGAAACTACCTCAAGAATTGAGTCAGTTCTTTTTCAGCGCTAATAAAGCCCCTGCGCCATGGAAAGACAGCTTCAGAATCACACTTCCTTACTCTTTCTGTTTAGTCTGTGAGTGGTTCTATAGCATTGATTAGTATATCAGCTCCATATTCCCAGATCTTCTAAATTGCAAATGACATGAGAGCAGGAGATCTAATCTGTAGAGCAGAGAGCTCGATTCATGCTTCCTGTCTCATCCTGGTTGGGCTATGGGTGGTTCTATAGCAATGTTTAGTATATCAGCTCCATATTCCCAGATCTTCTAAATGCAATGACTTGACAGCAGGAGATCTAATCTGAAGAGCAGAGAGCTCGATTCATGCCTCCTGTCTCTTCCTGTTTAGGCTGTGGGTGGTTCTATAGCATTGATTAGTATATCAGCTCCATATTCCCAGATCTTCTAAATGCAATGACTTGACAGCAGGAGATCTAATCTGAAGAACAGAGAGCTCGATTCATGCCTCCTGTCTCTTCCTGTTTAGGCTGTGGGTGGTTCTATAGCATTGATTATTATATCAGCTCCATCTTCCCAGATCTTCTAAATGCAATGACATGACAGCAGGAGATCTAATCTGAAGAGAAGAGAGCTAGATTCATGCATCCTGTCTCTTCCTGTTTAGGCTGTGGTGGTTCTATAGCATTGATTAGTATATCAGCTCCATATTCCCAGATCTTCTAAATGCAATGACATGAGAGCAGGAGATCTAATCTGTAGAGAAGAGAGCTTGATTCATGCTTCCTGTCTCTTCCTGTTTAGGCTGTGGGTGGTTCTATAGCATTGATTAGTATATCAGCTCCATATTCCCAGATCTTCTAAATGCAATGACTTGACAGCAGGAGATCTAATCTGAAGAGCAGAGAGCTCGATTCATGCCTCCTGTCTCTTCCTGTTTAGGCTGTGGGTGGTTCTATAGCATTGATTAGTATATCAGCTCCCTATTCATTACTCTTCTAAATGCAATGACATGAGAGCAGGAGATCTAATAAAGTACAACTTGTGTCGAATAAAACGAGGCCTCGTCCAACTGCGTCAATGAAAAAATAAAAAAGTTACAACTGTTGAAACACAAGGAGGCAAAAACTAAAAAAAATGTTCTGGTCATTAACTACTTTTCAGGCGTTCGGCTTAAGGGGTTAAAGAAGTAACCTTGAACACCGCAGACGGGAATTGCTGGCAAAAGTGTAAGAGAATTATTATCAATGCAGCTACAGGCTGGGTTTATCCGCTTAAGAAATTGGAAGAATGCCAGTATTGGGTATAACAACTCTAAAAAAAGAGACTGTTTGCACCAGCACCTTCCCCTTTTT
>JAODAL010029621.1:0-51317 GCA_025379985.1 Phyllomedusa bahiana | reverse complement strand
AGACGCTGAGAGACATGAGGCTGAAACAGGAACGCTGTTCTATGTAAAACGAGGTCATGTGATTTTTCCAGCCAATCGCAACCATACAACCCCAGTATGACGCCCGCACACACATCTCACCCTGCTCTATTCTATAATCTCATTTGCTGGCCGCCAAAATTGCAGGAAGCGCCGAAAAAGGCGCGATCTTAATAGATGATGCACAGATTTTAACCTTAATTATCGCATGATCGGGAAAATTTTCGATCACCATAAAAACCTTGCCGATTTCAACTTTGGGGGATAAAATCGCTCAACACTAGTGCTTACTAGCCCATGTGTTGGTGGTCAGATGGATTTTTTCCGGACAACAGATACAGACAACGCGCTTGAAATTTTAGATGACACGTGGCTGGCCAGGGTAGGGACGGCTTTTCTGGCAAAAAATGCCTGCTCGGCATTTGGTATTGGGGCAGGAAAGGGGCCATGACGTGGCAGAACCCATCTGTGTCCATCAGACGGAAAGGCACATTTCCAAGGCCAAAAGCCTGAAAATTTCCGACATTCAGGCTTTTGGCTTTGGGATGGTTAGGGTTAAAGTGTTTCTTCTGCTCCCAAACCTGGAAGACAGAAGGCTGGCTGCTAACTGGCCCCCTGTACGGCGGGGAGGTCGTCAAACTGGCGGAAGGAGAAGGGGTAGGATGGGCCCTCTGGTGGTGCTGGTGGTACTCGGGCGACGGGGGAAAGGCTGAAGCGGGGCGATCCCTGATCATGACTCTGAGAGACATGGGCAGCTGAGGAACGCTTGGTGGTGGCGGAGGAGGAGGAGGCGGAGACAGAGGGTTTGTGACAGTGGTTGGAGGCCCGGCGTCAGTCTGCCTTTTTTGGCCAAGGGTGTTCCCTCCATTTCAACTCATGCATTCGCTGCATGTTGACTAGACATTTTGGGTGGGGGTTAAACCACTTAAGGTTCTTGCCTCTAATTATGTGTTTACGGCAAAGGCGGCATATGACATCGCTGGGTGAATCAGAGGCTTGCTCAAAGAAGGCCCAGGCTTTAGAGGTCCTGGACCTTTTTTGACGGCGATAAGCGAGAGCGGGTTTGCGCTGACCGTGGGTGGCGGAATCATTATCAGCGGACTTTTTGGACCGCCACTCCCTTTTTGTGGCGGGAACCGTTTTTTGACAACTACCCCCTCGTCTTCCTCCTCGTCCACTGATGAAGCGCTCGCAAGCAAATTTTGCGGAAAAGACCAGGATGGATTCCACAATGTCGTCATCATCATCCCTCATCAACACAAGTGACTTGGTCGTCCCGACTTTCTGCATCCAGAGCTGCGGGCTACAAGCAAGGGCACTGCAAGGCGTTGCCGACCCCCCGGGATTTTTGCCGATTGACCGGCTTCCTTCACTCCTCTGATGGCATCAGTAACTGGGCGTCAGAGCAGAAAAATCATCCTTTTTGGCCTCTTGATCTTTTAACATGCCCTTTTGACCCAACCGCATTTTGTCATCAAAGAGGTCTTCAGGGAAAATGGATTATCCAAGTGGTGGGTTTCACGAGTTGACATTTGGGCTGCCTTCGCGTCAGGTTGGACGGATGCTGACGAAGCTGATGACGACATTTGTGGCTGTAAACATGCATGCAATGATATGCTGAGACCCAATAGTATTAATCACTGTGAAATTTTCTTTATTTCATATATATCACCACCATACTATTTCAGTTTTCAGGCTTTGTTTTGAAAAAGAGTTACAACAGTAACAGTCGTAATGTGTCTCACAAAAAAACTAGGTAAATACCTTGGACGAGTGCTCTGCGGCGTCCAATAGATAGGAGTAGCTTTAGAGTCCCCTGAAACGTTGCATACGTGCGGAGTTCGGTCCGGTCGTCTAAGCTACTCCTATCTATTGGACGCTGCAGAGCGCTCGTCAAAGGTATTTATCTAGTTTTTTTGTGAGACACATATATGTTATGTTGTAATCTTTTTAAAAACAAACCCCTGAAAATGAAATAGTATGGCGGTGATAATAGAAATAAAAAAAATTTTTACATTTTAAAATACTTTGGATTTGCATATCATTGTGCATGTTTATGGCTCGGGGGAAATGGGGAGCATTTCCCAATTTCGTGCCCCAATTGGTGTCCAATTATTAGAAGCGGAAACTTGAATACTGGACATTTTGGCTGTGAGGGGGAAAGGGGCGTAAGACTTTTTTTGGGCGGTTGCATTAAACCACTGAAAAACAGATTGGCCGCTGTTATTACTGAGATTCACAGGGCCCTGCCCCAGTGATGACGGCCTGAGGTTGCCACCGACGATCCATGGTTGCGTTTTTGCGCCAGCACGGGGAAGGAGCACCTTCTTATCCCTCTAACCCTACACCCCTCTTTGCCCCCTTCCCACCTGCATTGCCCCATGTTCAAAAGATAAAAATTTTTAAGAAGGTAGGAAAAAGAGTTCTTGAAAGTCTCTTATTAAAAGACGCCCCCAAAAACTGTTCTAAACCCCTCAAATTTCCTACACCCAATGGGTTTAAAATGAAATGTTTCTAGCAAATCCCTGTGAAATGCGGTTGGTGGAAGAACCGTAAGACAAATCAACAGTGTTCTTCTTCGTCCCAGGTATTTACAATCCCCGTAGGACAAATTGATATTTTTTCAACAAACTATCTTACAAGTGTGTTTTATCTGCGCCAAAGGAGTTTCATCGAGGCAAAAAAAATTTTCGAATTTCCCCGGGATGAAAAAATTGCTTTTTTTGCGGCAATGACAAACGAAAACATTTGTAGAAAATTTTTTTTTTACGGAAAATACGGTTTTTGCCCCAAAGAAATACACCAACAGTAACACAAAATTTTTGTTTTCAAATTAAAGTACAAGGGGCTCTTTTAAAAAAATGGGCCCCACCAAAGAAAAAAACCACTTTTGAAATGTATAAAGGGAAAAAAAAAGATGTTTTTTGCACCCATGAAAAAATTTTCCTGCGGTGATAGAAAAGTTCTGTATCCTATTGTAAGTACAAATGGGGCTTTGAACAAAAACTGGGCTGCGCCAAAGGAAAAAACAGAATTTTTAAAATTTTGTACTGATAATAATAGGTGGTTTTTGACCCATGAATACAACAGTAATTCTAGAAATTTTGTATGGTAATATAAGTACAAAATGGGTCTTTCAACAAAAATCCGCCAAAATAAAAAAACCCAATTAAATTGTGTAGGATAAAAATAGGTGGTTTTTGCACCTATGAAATACAACAGCAATTACTAGCAAATTTCTGTATGGCTAATTTTAAATACAATGGGGCCCTTTTTTTTTAAAAAAAATGTCCCGACCAAAGGAAAAAAAAACCCAAAAAAAATTGTGTAGGATAAAAAAAAGGTGGTTTTTGCACCTATGAAATACACCTTGGGGATAAACAGTTCTGATCCTATTGTAAATACAAGGGGTTTTGAACAAAAATTTGGGCCGCGCCAAAATGAAAAACACGAAATTTAAAATTTTTACTGATAATAATAGGGGGTTTTTGCACCTATGTAATACAACAGAAATTACTAGCAAATTTCTGTTGGTAATATAATACAAGAGGGTCTTTTTAAAAAAAAATGGCCTGGCAAAGTGAAAAAAACAATTAAATTTTGTCGGTTAAAAAAGGGGTTTTTTGACCCTTAAATACATCTCGATGACTAGAAAAATTCTGTATCCTATTGTAAGTACAAAAAGGGGCTTTGAAAAAAAAGGGGGTGTACAAAAGTGAAAAAAAAAACTTATTAAATTTTGTACGGATAAAAAAAGGTCACCGAGTTTTAGAAAAGGTTCACCGCTTATAAAAAAAGTTCTGTATCCCAAATAAGTCCCGGGGGGCACAAAAAACAAGGGGCTATTTCACCCAAAAATGGGCCAAAAAATGGTAAAAAAAGCCATTTTAAATCTAACTATCTAAAAAATGAAATTTTAATCTACCTATGTTTAATGTTCACAACTAAAAAATAGTTGCCTTTTTGGAAAAAAGAGAACTGGTTCTGAACTGTATTGAGGAGAAAGTGACACATGTCCCGCTTTATGAACACTAACACCTGATGCTAAAAAGGGAAAGGGTGTTTTTATTAAAAGGGTCATGTGATTTTCCAGCAAAACAATATAACATCACAGTCATGAGTCGCAACCCAGCCACCTCTTATTCTCTAACGATTTGCTTCTGCCAAAATGACAGGAAGCCTGAAAAGGCGCATTAATAGATTATGGCAGTTCTCACCTAAAAATTTTCGCGTAATGGAAAATTCCCTCAACTAAAAAAACCGTGCCCATTTAATTGTCGATTATATCGCTAACACTACTCCCGACGAATGGTGGTTTTGAGCCATGTTTGTAGGTCGCCTTGCTTGCACTTGATTTTTCAGCTTTGCCCATACATTTTCAATAGGATTGAGATCAGGGCTTTGTGATGGCCACTCCAAAACATCGACTTGGTTATCCTTAAGCCGCTTTGTAACCAGTGTGGCAGTATGCTTCGGGTCATTGTCCATTTGGAAGACCCATTTCCACCAAAGCTTTAACTTACTGGCTGATGTGTTGTCTGTATTGCCACATAATCTTCTTTGCTCATGATGCCATCTATTTTGTGAAGTACACCAGTCCCTCCTGCAGCAAAACAACCCCACAATAAGATGCTTCCACTTCTGTGTTTCACAGTTGGGATGGTGTTCTTAGGCTTCCAAGCTTCTGCCTTTTTCCTCCAAATGCAGTAAAAGCCATATAGCCAAACAGTTCAATTTTAGTTTTGTCAGACCACAGGACATGTCTGGATAAATGTAGGTCTATGTTCCTGTGAGCATTTGCAAACATTAATTTGGATTTTATATGTTTCTTTTGGAGTAATGGCTCCTTCCTGGCAGAGTGGCCTTTCAGCCCATGTTGATACAGTACTAGTTTCACTGTGGATAATGACACAATCTTACAAGCTTCCGCCAGTATCTTCACAAGGTCTGTTGCTTTTATTCTTAGGTTGCTATGCACATGTCGGACCAAAGCACGTTTATCTCTGAGACACAGAACTTGTCTCCTTCCTGAGCAGGATGATGGCTGGACATTCCCATCTTGTTTGTGCTTGCATATAGTTTGTACAGATGACCAAGGCACCTTCAAGTATCTGGAAATTGCACCCAAGGATGGTCCAGACCTCTGCAAGTTCACAATTCTCTTCCTGATATATTGGCTGATTTCTTAGACTTTCCCATGATGCCACACACAGAAGCAGTGTGTTTCTGGTGTGATTAAAATAATTGTCTCCGATGTTGCCAATAAACCTATCAGACGCTTTCAAAGACATGACATCATCATATGGGCTGTCTACAATTGTTTAGAAGCATAGTAATCCTACTGTATGTAAACTTTTGACTTTGCAGAAAGTAATATAAATTGCTTTAAAAATTCGCTCTCTCATTATTCTGGCATTTGGCAAATATAATTGGTATTGCCAAGTTCTCAAAAGTTTGATCTACTACATTATTTATCCCACGGAGAATACCACAGAAAAAAACCTGGAAAATTATCTTTTTTATCCCTTTACTGCCCTCAAAAAAGTTATAAAAAAATTGCATATATCTTAAAATGGTACAAATAAAAAACTAAACTTCAGCCATCAAAAATTGGCACTGTAAGGCAAATTTATTTTATTTTTTTTAACTAGTAAAACAAAGTGACAAATTTTACAAATCTGTTACTGCTGGAATTGTCCCAAGCTGCAGAATAAAGATAGCATGTCATTTATTCTGCACAGTGAACTCTATAAAAAAAATCTCCTCAAAATGGCACATGAATTATACATTATATGGAATAGTATACAATTACAAAGAATATTTTGTCCTGCAAAAAACAAGCCCTCATGATACTATATAGATATAAAAATAAAAAAGTTATGGCTCTTGAAAAACAGAGAGGAAAAAAATTAACATAATGTTAATAAAAACCCTGCAGTCAGGAGTGGGGTTAAAGAAGCATCTCATCATTACAGCAAACCAATGTCCCATAAAGTGTATAGCAAAATGTAATTCACAGAATCCAAAGATCAGCAGCAAGGATGCATGAACAAATCACTGTTTATTACTCTCATATGCAAAGTGATAAAATTCTGATGGGAAATAGAACATGTGTACAAAGTGTAGGGGCATCTTGTGTGCAAAATAAAATTAAATATTGGCTATAGTATTAACACAAATCATGCCACACATATGTTTCATTAACCCATCCATATTGGAAAAAGATCATCACACAATTAATCTTGTGATATAAAACAATCTTCCCTCTAGCTACTATCAACGCAGAATATAATTAAACAGCCCATACGTATTCAGTTCATGCTCGTCCAGGCACGTATAGAATTTATCTAAACCTGAAGACAGGACAACTTGGTGTAATACCATTAAAAACAGCATTTACAAAGTAATCTTAGAGCCATTTAATAACTAATATCCAAGAATCCCACGAGCACCAAAACTGAACTTATTCTTATTAAAAACATCTATGCTTTCATGTAAAAACTTACACTTGCAATTGAAGACATAATGATTCCAATTCCAGAGCAGAGCAGCTATCCTGAATTCATTCATTATTTGTTTCCAATGGTTCTAACTCAAAAATTGGGCAAAGTTTCAAAGACCTTTGTTTTTACTGTTTGTCGGTCATAAATACAGCAAAGTTCCAGTCTATTAGGTTGGGATTTCCTATCAAACACTCTTCTTGAAGGCGCATTAATAATTTAAAATCTTAGAAAAAAAGACATTAGTGCACAACATAATGACTGAAAAAAGTAAATTCTCAAACAGCAAATACATCAGCACATAGCCGGCAGTAAAACAGAGCCCACCCTGAAATTATGGTGGGTTTTGCCCCACAGAGAGGTTTAACAGTTATGAAACCACCTGAAAAAGCTACCTTGATAGGTAGGTGGGCATACAAAACTTAATCTTTGCACTAAGAGCATGTATAAAGCATAGCAGTAATGAATTTTAAATGTTCCACTGGTTCAATGTTTGTATGGGATTTAGTGCCGACTATGTGCTCCTGTATTTGATGTTAAATAATTTTCAATTTCAACTGACAGACACTGGGACACATTTACTTTGGCAATTCTGCCAAAATACTGGCGTACATGATTTTCACCACATTTATTATTTATAAATTATTTTAGCCAATTTTTAGATTCTTTTGTGCTGTGTGTGACAAAGAGGAGTGACTTTGAAGTAAAGGGCATAACTTTGCAGGAAGAGGTTTATGGCTTAAAATGTAACACTTTTCCCGAAAAACGAAGCAATTTAAAAAAATACTAAAAGCTAAATAAAAAAGCAGTATTTACCATGGTGAAAATTTCGGGTTTGTTTTTTAAATTTGCCGTCTTAAGTTTACAGTTTAAATTAGACAGTGAAATTTAAACCCTGATTCTCACTCCCATCTACAATTTTTTAAAATTTTGGCCGGGCCCCAAAACCCCCCCCCAACTTTGTGAAGGTTTTCCCAAAATTGTAATTTGGAAGGCTTTATGCAATGGATTTTAAAATTTTTGAGGATAAACTGCTTCTGAATTGTCTGGGGGTTTTGGACAGGGGTGAAAGAGTTTGAAATTTAAAAAGAAATCCCACTGCCTTTTGTATAACTTTTCCCCTTTCACCCACCAAGGGAAACCTCAACACACCCCAATGCAGGCTTTGTGGGGGAGAGACCACCATCAGAGTGAGCCCCAAGGGATTACTACCATCATCATCTTTAGTGTAGACCTCCTCTTCACTGGTGTTTGGAGGGCACAAGGGGAAAAGGGATAGCAAAGTGTGAAACCCAAACCGGACAGATTTTAAATGGCTATGCCCCACCCCTTTTTTTTCTGCCTCCCTCCACACACCCAGTCCACCACACACCTGAATTTCTTCAATTAGCTAAAAGGCAGAGATTTTATTATTTTTTTCTCTGGATGATTTGTATATAAATCAGCAACCAAACTTAGAATATGAGTAAGCAGCTTTGTTTTTGAAGTTCCCAATGTACACCATTAAGACTACAGAAAACTAAATTTAACCCCAAAAAAGTTATTTTTAAGGGTTTTTTCCAACAGTAATAGTACTTTTAAAATATAAATGTTACCCTTCTTGTAATCTTCCAGGTTGTTAAACAGTTTCTATAATTTAACTTAATTAAATATTCTTTCAAATTTTTCCAATATTTTTACAAATTTTCAGAAAATTTTATCATAAAAGAAAGACGTAGCAGTTAAAAGGAAAAATACAAACCCTTATCAAAATGCAAAAAATTAATCCTTCAAAAGAAGGATTCATTTTTATTTTAAATTTTTTCCCTTTAAATGGAAAAAAGTCTTGGACAAACACAAAAAAAAAGTGATTTTTTTGGTATAATTGAAATTGGGGAGGTTTTTGTCCTATAACTTTTTTTTCACAAAATGTGAACTTTTTACAGGCCACACCATCATTTTAACAGGTCCACCTTTTTTCCCCTTACTTTTAAAATTCAAAACCCCCTTTAAAAAGAAATAAAAGAGATTTTATCACTACAATGATTATGTAGGGTCAGGTAATTGAAGAATTTTTCTAAATACATTGCTTTTTTTCTTTTTTTCTTGGTCAAGAGTTTTAAAGAAGATTTTATCTTCTCTTGGGAACATCCTTTTTTGGTTTTGACCATCTGTCTCATATTACTCTTGAGCTGCCATCAGTCAGTCAGTTCATCCATGGTGAGTCTCTTCCTGCATAGTCTTACCTTTTCAAAGGATTTTTGAAAGCTTCTAATTTAGTTAAGTAAACACTTTTGCATCTGTGTAATACACGAAATGAGTCCCCCGAAAATTTAAAAAGGGAAACAGGAATAGCTAGGAACAGAAAAAGCTAAAGGGTGTCAATCACTGCAAAAAGGAAAATTTCCACAGCCAAAAACATCATGTGGGTTTTCTAAAGTTGCCCTTTGGGCTCTAAAAAATGAATGGTGAAGAAAAACCCCTTTTTTAAGGGAAAGTTATTTTTTCCCAAAATAAAAGATTCTAAGAGCCATAACTTTTTTTTTTCTTTTTTGGGGGGCTTTTTTAAAGGGTATTTTTTGGAAAATTTGGGTTTGATATTTTTTTGGTACCCAAATTTGGGGTATAAAAAGAGCTTCGGGAATAAACTTTTTTTTTAATTTTTTATGGGGGCGGGGTTTAAAAAAAAAAATATGCAATTCTGGAATATTGTTTTTTTCAAATATATTTTTTTTTTTGGCAGCGTTCCCCCGAAAATGGATTAAATAAGTAATAATTTTAAAAGGGTTTGGGATTGTTACAAAAACATTAATACCTAAATTAGGGGCATTTTAGACAAAGAAAACCCATTTTAAAATAAAAAGGGCAATACTTTAATGTATTAGGGCCTGTGCAACCCACCCCCAATTAGATTTCTTTCTCTGGGCGGGTAAATTTGGTTCCTGCACAAGGCAGATCAATTGTCCATTAGTTAACCTCTGGCTGCCATGGAACCATCATCTCCCTCCAATCAAATTGTAGGGATATTGATGGTTGACAAAAGGAGATGGCTCCATCTGTAAATTCATTTTAGATCCCAACGGTGCTTAAAAACCTTTCAGGGGTTTTTAAAAATGGAAAAGGTTGGAGCTAGCTCCTATCTTGGCTATTGCATCTGGAGTCCAGTGGTACATTACAGCTGGCTCAAGCTGCAGAGGGTGCATGTACAGCTTTTGAACCATTACCAACCAAATGCCCTAATTATACTCAAAAAATCTGCACCAAGCTACACTAATTTTGCATGGAAAGATTATAAAACTTAATCAAGAGATACATAAAATATAAACAATAACACTAAAAAACCCCCAAAACATGTAAAAACTTCCCTGCCCCCCATGAAATGAACAAATTCCCTCCCTACCAGAGAGATGGGGAGACTGTCCCGATAAGGAAAACCCCCCCAAATGGAACCTTTAAAACAAAAAGAAAAACTGTACAGCATTAACCCGGGTAGAATTTTTTTGGCACACAAATTTTCTATTTGGGAGGTGGGAACCGGGCTTTATAAAAAATAAAAGCTTTTAAAATTTAATTTTTCCCTTTCAGAAGTAAAAACTTTAAAAATAAAATTTCAAATACGGTGAGAAAAGACCCCAGAGCAAGGCAAATGTTTGTTTGGAAACTAATCCCCGACGCTTTTGGATTTACAAAGAAACCTTTTCTCATGGATAATAACCATAAATGATCTCCAAAGTGTCCCTAGTAACCCACAAACAAGCGCTATGTATTTGACAAAACTAGGAAGCTCATGACAGGATCCCAGAGAATTAAAAAAAAAAAAAAACTCCCCCCCAAAACAGGGAACCCAAAAAAGTAACAAAAAAAAAGGGCCCCTTTTTTTTTTATGAAAAAACAACAAAAAAGGCACCCCGCAAAAAAAACCCCCCACCGTAGGGGGTCCTAAATTTTTCAAAAGCCCAAAAACTCTCATGCAGGCTTCATGAGCCATGCCCAATGAAGACTTACTAAAGACTCACGGAAGGGCCATGATATAAATAATGTTAACAACAATCTAAAATACCAATAATGCCATTCTCTGCCTCATACTTAAATAAATAGAATAATTGAAATGGATATTATTCAGGCCTTTGGGCCTCAAAGTTTTCACACAACCGAGTCCTACGGTTTTTTTTTGCTTTAGAATCCCTTCCATGACACTCCACCATATGTTGTGCCATAGATGTATTCCCCGGGGTTTCCGGGGGGCCCCCCAAAAAATCCCCCACATGTTAAAATATCCCAAAGTCTTTCCTACATGTTAACCCACGGGGAGGGTACATTGATATTTTAACCCCCATTGATTTGCAATTGACAAAAGACAGCAGTCTCTACCATTTATTGGAGGTAGGATCTAAAAATCCTTTATAGACCCAAATCAGCTTGCAGGCCTTACGTCCTCCACATCTATCAGTTCCCTGAACTGTAGAGGTAAGCGTAGATCTTGGTGTCTGGGGTGGCACAAAGTGGCTATGAACTAGCCTATCCCTCAGGTTGCGACCCCTCCTATATGTAATAGTTGGTCGATTACCAACCAATCCACAGTAATAGGGCCCTACAAACAGGAAAAGGCCAATTTTTTTTCAAAAAAAACTTTCCCATTTTTGATGCTGCTACATCATAAGTGCCCACAATTCTCGTCTTGTTGTTGTTATCCCTAGCCTTGGTTTCCAAAAGTGAACCACATCCACTTCCAGGGCTTTAAAGGTAGGCCCTCCTTTAAAAAACGTCTCCCATAGGGTGGTAGAAAACATCCAAACGAAAACCAAAAAAATTTGGGGGGGGGTTAGAACATAAAGTAACAAATTCAAAACCAAAACATTATGAGGTTGAAGGAAATTGCTTCTGGTACAGAGAAAATACTCCACAGCCTGTAATCCCACCTCATGCGGAATCGAGCTGTAGAGTACCTCATTGTTGATGCTACATAAATACGAACCTTCCTCCATCATTACCCCCTCCAATTTTTGAAGGAAGTCCATTGTACAGTTCATCTTATCTAAGAGGGCAATGATAAAACAAATGGACACAGTACTTGATCTAGATAGGTCCAAAATTTTGGGGCAAATTACCAACACCAGACATTATTGATCTACACTTTAATGGCTGTAGTCCGTTATGGAACTTTGGCAATGCATAAAAGGTTGCAAAACGAGGACTGGAACTGGAAAGAGGAACTCAAATTCTCTTTGATCAATCACCTTATCCGATAACGCTTTTAATAGCAACCAAGAGTAGGGTCTCTTTGCAGCACTGCCTTTTCTAGAGACTGAAGGGACAAATATTCCCCTTTCGAAAGATGATACAGCCTTAATTTTTGTCTTTATGGTTGCGCACTAGTTTCTCAATTGCTTCACTGATAACACTAACAAAAAACTTTATATTGTTATCAATCAAGGGAGGATTACTTGTGCTTTTTAGGCGACATGAAGAAAATGGGCCCTTTGAAGGATCTTTCCCATTGTCATCCAAAAGTGATGCCAGTAACCTAACATATGATCATTTCCAAATTCCATACACTCTCTACTATCATGAATTTTAAAGAACTTTCTCCATTTGAGATTACAAGTAAACAAATGTAAATCCTTAATCCATTCAAACACCCAAAAGGGGAAATTTGACAAAGTTTATGGAAGTCCAGGAGGATTCCTTTTGTTTCCAGGAGTTTTCTGGACATTCCAGTTATAAGAATTTTTTTTTAATGCACTCACTAAATTCAGATTACAATAATTTAAACACATAGGGCTACATGTATGAACGGGGCTGTGCCAGATATCTGTCATCTTTTCAGCCCGATTTCAGACTCTGCCCCGTTCATTCATTTTTAAATCTCCCGCACACTACTCTCGGGCGCATTACATAGCGCCTGTGGGAGGCAGGGCGCACTAGAACCGCACTACAACATATTTGTAGCTTCGCTACGGCATTTCTGGGTGCATTACAGCTGGACCAGATAGAGCACTTTCAAAGTGGTATACCTACAGTAATCCAGGACTGTGGCCTGAGCGCTAGAATGTGCCTGATTTATGACCTGCTGTATACAAATTCCATACATGTCGCCCCTAATATCCAAAGAGTATTTTTTGCTCCAATGCACATAATGTGCACTGGGTCCATCTCTAGGTAGCAGCCACTTTGTGGATCTGGAATTTGCACATTGGATTGCTTTCATATGCACAGTTGGGGGGATAGGACGTTAGATTAATAGGGCCCCAATGAAAAATCTATAAAAAGGCCCCCACCTACCATGTGCCATTAATAATATTGGTGTCTTATTATATGACAGAGGGCCTTTTGGGCTCCCTTAGGAGCCAGGGTCCAGTAACAGTTGCTACCTCTGCACCCACTATAGCTATACTCCAGGTTGGATCTATCGTTTATATCATTGTTTCTATTTTTTATTATTTATAAAAGTTTTTCTTCATCAAATACTTCCCCAAAGGGGATCTGTTATTTGTTATAATGATCTTATTACATGGGTTTTCTCATAATGACAACTTATCACCTATTCCCAGGCTGGAAAAACAGCTTTAATGACGCAAAATGGGAAGTGAATCTATGATCATTATATACTTGTTTCACATACTTGATAATTGTATGACATCATTTGCTCTTTATAGATCTGCACAGTACACTATTGTAATTTGCCTGGAAAAGACAATGTCAGAGTTGAAATGTTGCTGCTATGCTCAATGAATAAAGCTTCTTCAGCAATTACTGCAACTGGAGAACAGTTTTTCCATATCACTTAAACTGCAGTGCTTAGTATTCATAGCTTTCACCGAAAGGATTATTTATTCATTTTAATAGCTTTTTTAAACAGGGTATATGGGATTAAGAAATGGGGTAATTTCTCCCAGAAATAGTATTATTTATGTCCATAGACGGTGTCTGGTATTGCAGCTCATCCCTATTTACTTACATGAGGTTAAACTACAATGCTAGAAATAGCCCATTAATTAGAGTATCACAATTTCTCTAAGAAAGTGGCTATGCTATTCTTATCTCATACAACCCTTTTACATTTTCATAGGTCTTCAACCCTTGGCTTTCAAGTACTTTTATACAGCAGGTCTCAGCATGCCACGACCTTTTACAACAACTGAAGAACAAAGGTGGAAACCATTTATGTAAATGCAGTATGTAGGACATCTGCATTTATATAAATGGTATCTTGCATCAGTTTGTGCACTTTAACCCTTTGACGACAATGGATGTAGGGGTATGTACTATTGTCGTTAAGAGAATATGGAGTGGACTCACTCAGGGTGCATTCACACGGTGCGTTTTTGATGCGTTTTTTGATGCATTTTTTGTGCAGGAAGGCACAGCAATTACTGCAGTACATTGCTGCACAAAAACGCAGCAAAAACGCATAAAAAATGCATCTAAAATGCACCGTGTGAAAGCACCCTCACAAAGCCTGCTCCATTTGAAGCAAATGCCGGTAGTTAATTACAGAGATGGCTCCAATTCCTGATATTTAACCCTTTAGACGTGTCAGCGTCTAAATAAATGAGGAATGGTGCTGTGCACTATTCCTCTTCCCGACCGGCACCTCCCAGCAACGAGATCACACGTTGCTGAGCAGTTGCCATGGAAGTTAGAAGCTTAATGAAGTTTTTTAACTAAGCATATTTGGGATGGAGCCTAAAATGGGTCTGCTGATCTGGAATGTCATGTCAGTTGTACATTTTTGATGGAATGGAATAAAGGATAATGAATTTTATATATGAAGTACTGGCTTCTTGGGTGCTGGAACAAATCTACATTTGAAAGATATGGATCAATCTGTAAGTCCACGGAGTTCGTTCCATGCACCATTTCCTGGAGAACAAAGTACGACAGGTGAGCAGAATAAACTATTTGTACGTACTGAAGGTATGACACTTTGATAAAGTACACATAACAATAACAGCAGCACACAAAAATAGAATACGTTGAAAAAAACTTTCTGCTTTAAAAAAAAAAAAAGTTTTATGAGGTTCTTTGTTCACACTTTTGCGCAAAATTGCTTAAGCCCACCTTAAATGATAAAGCTGCCAGAAAGCTTGACTCAGTAGATATAATTTTTTGCTTCAGAGAGGGGGCGGACCCTGAAACGTAGCAGGTGCAGGCGAGCTAAGACACCATGGATTTCTAAAACTTTTGGGGAGCTATAGCTACTTCGGGCCCCATATCCTATTGAATGGATTGTAAGGTTGGACTTTTATATTCACCATCTATGATTATCGTTTATATTTCTGAAGATAAGTGTATTCGTATGCAGTGAAATTTTAGATGATACGATTAAAAGATAAAAATTATATCTACTGAGTCAAGCTTTCTGGCAGCTTTATCATTTGAGAAGTGTATATAAGGATGTGGAAATCCAAATTGCTGCTATATTGCGATAACCGGTGAATGTCCTACCTGAATAGTAAGGTGAAAAATTATTGAAGTTGCATATAAGAAGATTGCCAAAACTCTGAAACTGAGCTGCTGCGTGGTGGCTAAAACCATACAGTGGTTTAATGAGACATGTTCCAATCAGAACGGGCCTCGCATGAAGGACCAAAGAAATTTAGGGCGACATGTATGAATCTCGCCACGTCGGGACGCACCTTTCCGTCGGTTTTCCGGCGAAATTTGCGCCTGATTTATGTCGGCGCTGGGGCACGCTCATACATCCTATAAAGTCCGCCGCACATCGCCAGTGTTTGAGGCGCAGTGCGGGACTTAGGTGCAGTGCGGCGCTGCGCCTATGATTCGCCGCCCAAGGAGGTGCGCTCATGCGGGGAAAAGTTCCCTGCGCCTCGCCAGTGTGTGGGGCACAGTGCCGGGACATGGGCGCAGTGCGGGGACATGGGCGCTGTGCGGGACTGCGCCTCACATGTATTCCAATGCGAGACAGGCTGGAGAACAGCGAGAAGTCATTAAAGATGTCCATGCGGAGTTTGAATAAAAAAATCGTCTTTATAAAGGTGGAAAACATTCTCAGAAAAAGAGCTCAAACCTCAAAAAAAAAAAAATATATTAAAAAATCACTTTCCAAAAATCTAGAACGGCGCTATATCAAGAATTAGGGTCTTGGAAATTGCCGGGAAAATACAGTAAATTTAAATTCTGAAAGCTATTCTCATTGGTCGGCAGAAACCGGCCAATCAGAATAGGAGTGACAGTGAACCATTAAAACCTATGGAGAACTATTGACCAATCAGAATCAAAGGTGGGACAGTTCAAAATACAGTAAAAATGCAGAAAAGAGCTGATTGGCTGAGCTAGCGGGGGTTTGGCTATCTCGGCCAATCAGAATAGGAGCGACAGGGACCCATTATAGCCCATGGAGAAGTTTGGACCAATCAAAATCAAAGGCGGGACAGTTCAAAATACAGTAAAAATTCTGAAAAGAGCTGATTGGTTGAGCTAGAGGTGGCTTGGCTATCCCAGCTAATCAGAGCGCGAGCTACTTCTCGCATTGTAGTCAATGGAGAGATGGGCGCAATGCAATCTCTGCCGTGCGGCATGGAGTATGAATAAAAAAATCATTTTTATTAAATGTAAAATATTCTCTGAAAAAGAGCTGTAACCTTCTATAAACATACATCATTTCTATCCCGAACAACCCGTTTGTCGCTGAGACCGGTGGTTCATCGGGAAGCGCTGAAACCGTCTCTAAAAATAAAGCAGTTAAATCCCTAACAACGCGTTTGTCGCCGAGACCGGCGCTACATAAGGAATTGCAATAGAGAGAATTGCCGGGAAATACAGTAATTCAAATTGTTTAAGCTCTTCTGATTGGTCGGCATAAACCAGCCAATCAGAATAGGAGCGACAGTGGTCCATTCTAACCTATAGAGGAGAATTGACCAATCAGAATAGGAGCGACAGGGACCCAGTCTGATCCCAAACGGCAGATATATCGTGAACCCTGGCATCCACCGAGGGAACCTCGGAAGGGGAGGGCAGAGGGAGAGAAGGGCGGGGATGCCGACCATAGACCACAAAGAAGGGAGACGCGCCTGAAGCTTCTGAGTCAGGCAAATTATACGAAAATTCGGCCCAAGGTAGAAGGCTGGACGAATCATCCTGGCGGGCTGAGACAAAGTGGCGCAGATAGCTGCCCAGAACCTGATTGACCCTCTCTACTTGGCCGTTAGATTGGGGGTGGTAGGCAGAAGAGAAATCTAACTCAACCTGTAATCAGGAGCAGAGTGCACGCCAGAACTTCGACACAAACTGCACCCCAGAAACGATGTGCCGAGGCAGGCCGTGCATGTGAAAAACATGTATGAAGAAGAGAGAGGCAAGACGAGGTGCGGATGGTAACCCGGGCAAAGAAACAAAGTGCGACATCTTGGAGAATCTATCTGTAATGACTAGAGATGGGCGAATTGATTCTAACGAAGTGGAATTCATTTAGAATTTCAGGAAAACCGGTTCGGAACGAAGTCGAACTTTGGGGTACTTTGCGTGAACGAAGTGTGCTTTTGATTGATAAAATGGCTGCGAGCACATGGCATTACATGGGGCAAAGAACTCTTGGAGGAAGAAGGGCATAGCCTGCATGACATGTGCAGAGATGAACAAAATACAAACCACAAAGACTCCACTTAGAATAAAGTAGACGGAGAATAAAAAAACAAACAAAAATCTACATTAGGGATTATGTAAATTAACCCTGGACTGATACAAAACTAAATATTACAAAACACCAATCCCACAGAAGTGGTATAAATACCTAGGAAAAAATGACTAAAACTTAACTTTTAGTAATTTACATAGATACACAAACTATATACTTACTACCAAAATAGACATAGCCTACCACTTAAATACTGCGAACCAGAACGGATGGTGAAATCGCACTGAATATGGGCGTCCACACAAACTCGTACCTCCTGTACATACCTCACCCTACAAATACATGCTAAACAAAGTACTTAATTTAGAAAATAATATAATCTTATAGTGATAGATGTTAGTTATACTTCAATCCCAATCAATAATCATAGGAAATTAGATGCTGGATGAAAGAATGTAAGGTGTAATCACTGACATCAATAGCCCGTGTTAATCCTAACAGATGCAAGAAAATAGACTGGATGTCACTAGTATACCATGCATAGAATAATTGCTTGTGGTTCAACCATAGGTATCAAATACATTCCAAATAAAGCATACATGTTATGATCTAGTCCCATCAAACATGTCATATGGCATTAGATGCCTTGGTTGCAGAAAAAAATGTGGTCGGGTGTATACCGGACACAATAGTCCCTTGAATCCACTACAGTAGAGGAAAAGGTATGCTGATGCAATTTTATACACAACATTATAGTGGAGTGTCCAAACCTCTGAACATCCACTACCTTCCGACGCAGTTTCCCCTCAAGAACTATCTGAAGTTCATAAGGGACAAGAGAATTGTACAGAAAATACTCAATCCAATTAGCCACCGCTTTATAGCAGTTATGATAAACCACGTGACCCCGATGATATGAGTACAAAGAGTGTGATGTAATTTGAACGGCAGAGTCTAAGATAATGGTCCGCAGGTTCTCTGTGTCCACTGGTACAATAAAGATGAGTCTAAATAGTGGTAGAAAAGTAAGCAGGACAACAGGAAAAAAAATCAGATTGTATAAAGTAGCCCCTAATTGATAATATCTATACAGATGTCCATTCTCCATTGATAAACTCAAACATGCATGTGTTTTCCAGGCGTCGTCAAGAGATTGTTTATGCGCTTGGTTGCGCCGACCGAAAAAACCTCGCGATATTTGGCGCCATTGGCTCACTTACTTAGGTGAAACGTGACACAGCAGTCCAGGAAACAAACGCTGACGGACTATACTTAAAGCTGTACGTTACAACCAATGGTCTGTTTATTCTGCAATGCGCGACGGAAGAATCCCGCAGTGCTCGCATGATTTAAACAGTGAAAGCATTATAGGAGTTAAAGTGTTGCCTTGACCACCCCCAAGGCGAGCAACAATATACCCATTCGAGAGACAGGAATAACCAAATAAAAAACACAAATTTGCTGTTATAGTTAGATTGCCTATATATCCCCAAAGATTTGGAGGGATACCTTAATGTAAAGTAAGAGCAAATATATTTTAAAGCTGCAGGCAATTTACTTAAAATGTGATGCCTGTATATAAGACCTTTATTGATATTACCCGATGTCTGTGCTATTAACTTTGATGGACTATAAGTGCATCTGCAAAATGGAGGAAATTAAAAATCTAAAATTATTATGTGTCATCACAAAATTACCGCGATTAGCAAATGAAAAAAAAAAACAGATATATTTAATTAGTGATATATGATATAGAACAATATTTCAAGTTAAACTACCGGACCATACTAGATTAATTGAAGTAAATGATAAATAGTAGTGAGACCTTTGTTTAAGAGTCTTCAGAATGGGTTTAGTTCCAGCGTGCTCACGCTGGTAGTAATTTGCGGTCGAAGTCTCCCCCTACTCATTGATGATTTTTTACAACCTCATACATGATAAAAGACAATGTAAAGGGTTAGTCTATTGTAAGGAATTCAAGTGAACGTGCCACCGATAGTGTCACGTTGATGGTTTATATTCCCACATGTTCCAAATTGCGACGTCTCTAAATTCTCGTGTTTAGTCTTACCAATATACATCAATGGCAACTCTATGAACACTGATAGATATGCCCTTGCTTTGTGCTCTATTAGCATAATCTTGCATGTCAAATAACTTACGCCCTGTTGAAATGCATCATCTTGAACTCTTTGAGAACATTATAATGATGGCAACAAGCCTTACATCCACCACATCTGAATAGTACCACCCATCCTTGATGCAAACCTAATGTGTGTTTGTAACTTAGGAGATGAAAGTGGGCTTGTAGCCAGAACATAATCTCATATCTTGCTCTCTGTTAAAGGTGATGCTAGTGACGTGGTTCAATTGAATTCTGAAATATCTGAATTCACGCTTGAGGAGAGGCCAAAAGTTATTAATTTAATTCACGAATCGGGGTCTGAGGACTCATCAATAAAGGTATCCAATGATTTCACAATGGCATGAGAAGGCCTCCACCTCACGTTTATCTCAAAAAGGATTTTTTATCGTTATGCCCGGGCATAGTTAAAGGCTTCTGAAAGGACCTTTTTAGGGTTACCACCGTTTTGCTTGAAAGTAAACACTTTCTTTTTTAGATGCAGCTGCTTCATGATTTATGAAAGTTTTCTCTTATCAGTACAGTTCCCTACGTATTCGGCTGTATCTGACCCTTGGGAGATACCACGGTTTTAACGATAACCGGGTTGTAGCACTGTTCCCATTCTGTAGACTGTTGCGCTGTAGCTTACGATGGGCTTGTGGTGTTAAGAGCACCATTGGCACCCTTATAGTGATTTTCAAATCCATAAAAGATAGTCGAAAAGTCATAATGCTTGGGGTGAACCTCAGGGCCTTATATCATTTGAATTGAGATCACCCACAAAAAGAACAAAATGAATCTTTAGAATCCCGGTCAGTAGTATGATGAGTGCTATTCAATGTATCTGCCCGTAATACTCCCACGTTTCTGCCCTCATTTGTGTTCTTGATTGTAATTTGTTCGGAAAAGACGACAGTGACTCTCCCACCTATGCCCAGGAGCTGGTTGGCATAAGTAGGGGCAACTGTGATCTCGCCATAGCTCTGTGCCCTAGAGCTTTGGTGGAAGTACTACCTGTCAAATGTAAAATTATTGTTTGTGTCTAAAATGAAATGAAGAGGCCTAAAGAACGATGTGTCAATAAATGAGCCCGCATGGGGAATTACTTCTATCGACAAATAGTTCCCAACCGTGACCTCTCGTCCTTGATCGGTGAGGATATGGGCTTATATCAGTAGCCTCAACTTCAATGTATACAGCAGCCAAAATTCACCCCAATAAAGATACCGTCAATATCCTCAAGTTTCAATAGAAGAATCTGTTGTATCCAGTAATGTATGATGGGAGGAGAGAGAGGACAAAGGATTTTCCCTTTCAATATCTGATCCACATATTGACTGATATTTTGGGGAAGATTTGCCTATACCGGAGAGTAGGACTGCTAATTTTAAAGGGGGATTTAACCTTTTTGCACAGTTCGGGTAAGGCCGCCATAAAAAGTGGTTAAGCTGTGGCTTACTAGGTAACATAAATTGTAGGTTATTCATTAGTATCTAATAAGATTTTAAGTGAGAGGGTCCTCATCAAGGATGTATTGTAAAGTTCCACCAATAAACTCTTGTGTTTCGGTTAGGGGCACACCCTAAGTATTCCATACCCTTGTGTATCATCTCGCAAAATGATCATCATACATTATTATTATAATCTAGGTGAATTAAGAATAATCAATATTACCCACCTTTGTCATGCCTTAATGGACATAGATTGGGATCTTTCTCAAGGTTCTTAAGGGCTCATATTCATCTGCTCGGTAAGGTGAATCCATACTTAGCACCTCATTCTCCCTCCCACTTTAATCTTCTCAAAATACCGTCACATACGCCGCATCTGGATGAACAGATCAATATTGTTCATCCATGAGACTGGTCTGCATTTTGATAGAGACTTTTTTTGGACGGGCATGAGGTAAAAAGGACCCATGAGATCTATCTTTTTCATTATCCTGTAATCAAGCCTACCAAGGTGTCTGAACTCCCACTAGGTTTCCTTCTTTTTCAATACCTAGTCTCCATACATTCTCTATTTGCTCTCCGTAGATTAAATTTTATTTTACCATTTCAGCCTGTCTTGGGCAAAATGGTGGATAGCTTTGATCCATCTTAAAGGTCATATTAAGGGATATGTTAGGTACAAATGAAGACCTTCTCCTCAAGTCGCGATTTTCAGGAATCAGCAAATCTATCGACATAATTATAATCTTTGGTTTGTTCATCCATTCAATCAATGATTTGTCTTAGAATTACTATTTATTTGTCCATTGCAATTTTCTCTAAAATAAGAGGGGCTGAGATGGACCCTGAATTGTTTTGTTGGTACTTCCCTTATTTGTTGGGTTTGGTACTTTGAGAGGTCGATGGAACAGGATACCGGAACAGAGGAATACGAGTAGATTGTACAGAGATGTATGTTCTGTTTGCGTAGATTTGCAGTTCTCCCTCCCTCTTCCTTTCGCTCCTTTGGTATCTTGTTTGGTTGCCAATTTAGTAGTCTTTTTTCAGACAAAATATCTCGTTGCGATAGTGGAGATCTAATGAATGTATTATTTTTTGTGACTCCCGTCTAGAGTCTGTATTCAGAATAGATCAGTATCCGAGGAGGGATGGTCTGTTGATAACAGAGTTGGTTATTACAAGTTGGTATTGAGAGGGGCTCTGATTCTCAAATAGATATGCCCGAGTTCTCACGAAATTTCACACAGATCTACTAAAAAATGGTGATGTTTTTCGCTTATTTTTTCAAGTGTGCTGCTAAACTTTTGGTCTTATTCTATTCTTGCAATTCTGTTTCTTTTGATTGAATTCAGGCTGTCCCCCTTAAATGTTTTTAAGGATTCCTTTTCTGCTGTCTCTGTTCAGGGTTTTATGTGATTCTTTCCAAAAATTTTTTTTCTCTTTGTCGTTTCAGGAATGCCTCATAAATCTTATTGATGAGGCGGGTGGGTTTCCTGTTCCAACCTTCTCTAATAAACCTCAGAGGTTTCTAGAAATCCTTCTGAGCCGGGACAGTAGGATATGCGTAGGCCTTCTTTGGGGTCTATGTTGTTTTTTTAGATAGTTCTCTAACGATTTTAATTCCCACCAAGATTTTATATAGTGCCTATAATTGAAAATTAGTTCTTTAAAAATTTGAAATAGAGAGAATTCACCTCCTGAGAGCATCTATACTCACCGCTTATCTGAGAGAAGGACCCCTTCCGTGCAGATAACCATCCTATAGAATTTAATATCTGAAAATGTGTTGCCATTTGAAAGGTGTTACTGGTAGAGCCTATAAAAAAGAAGATTATACAGTAATATTCTCACATAGAGGGGTCCAGCTAAAAGAAGGACCAATAAGGACTATCAAAAAACAAACCACAAAGACTCCACTTAGAATAAAGTAGACGGAGAAATGGAAAAGAGAATAATTATCTAGGGATAAAATTAACCTTGGATATACCAAATAATTACAAAAACACCAAACCACAGAAGTGGTATAAATCCTCAGGAATAATTGACTAAAACTTAAACTTTTATTAATTTACATTTAATACACAAAATATTTACTAACCTACCAAAAGACTATCCCTACCTCTTAAAATACTGCCGAACCAGAATGATGGAGAAATCGCCCTGAATAAGGGCGTCCCCAAACACGTACCAACCTACACCTCACCCATACAAAGCTACAAGCTAAACAAAGTAATGATTAGAAAAATAATATAATCTTATAGTTGTTAGATGTTAGATATACTCAAATCCATCAATTATCATAAATAGGATTAGATGCTGGATGAAAGATATGTAAGGTGTGATCACAGGACACAATAGCCCTGTAATCCTTACTGATGCAAAAAGTATACTGGATACAGTAATACCATGTCATAGAAAATTGCTTGAAGGTACAACCATAGGTAATCAAATACATTCCAAAGCAAGATATATTCAGTCCCATCAAACATCATAAATGGCATAGATGCTGGATGAAAAAAAAAATGTCGGGTGTTTTTTATACCGGACACAATAGCCCCCTCTTGTTAATTCCTACAGGAGAAAACGGTGTATGCTTATGATGCAATTCCATACACAACAACTATATTGGAGGTCCAACCCTGAATATCCAATACTTCCGACGCTGGTTTCCCCTACATAGAATATCTGAAGTTCATCAGGGACAGTAAAAATGTACAAGTAAAAAAACTCAAATAAATATGTCACATATAGCAGTTTGATAAATCGACGACCCCGATGATATGGTACAAAAGAGTGTATGAAAGGCAGAGTCCTTAGATCGATAAATGTCCGTAGGTATTTAGGATCTCTGTGTTTTCACTGGTTACAAAAAGGTATAGTCCAAATCAGTGGTAGACAAGTAGCTAGGACACCAGGAACAGATTTAAATTAGTAGCCCCTAATTGTATAATACTATACAGAATGTCCCATTCTCATTGATTAACAATCTAGCATGTGTTTCAGCGTCTCAAGAGATTGTCTCTGCGCGATTGCGCCGCCGAAAACTCCGTGATATTTTGGGCTCTCCGTGGCAAACCCATTATGAAAACACAGCAGCCAGGATAAACTCAGTCGCATAGGACATACTTTAAAGCGTACGTACACCATGTTCTGTAATTGCACATGCGGCTGCGGGAGAGATCCCGCCAGTGTGCAAGATTAAACAGGACAGATTAGGGTGAAAGTGTTGTTGCCGTATGACCACCAGGCGTAGCACATACCCATCTTAGAGGATTAGGAATACCAAATAAACATCAACAATGCTGTATTAGTAGATTGCAATAATCACCCAAAGATAGACGGGTATACATAATTGTAAACGTAATGAGCCAATTTATATTTAGAAGCTGCAGGCATACTATAAATGTCATGCCTTGTATTATAGACAATTTTGAGATATTACTTTTGTCTGTGATATTATTACTATTGTAAGGATCTAAAGTGCATCTGCAAAAAAGGGGAAACTTTGTTAAAATACATAAAATTATTACTGTGTCATCACAAAAATACCGATTAGCATAAATGAAAAAAAAACACTATATATTTAAAGTTTAGTGATATAAGAATATAGAAACAATATTTCAATAAACTACCCGGACTAATACAGGATATATGAAGTAAATGTTATAAATAGTCGTTGAGGACACTTCTGGTTTAAGAGTCTTCAGAAGGTAGATTCCAGCGGGCTTCACGCAGGAGGTATTTTTGGGCTGGTATAATCGAATGTCTCACCCCGCTCGCACACTGTTGATTTTACAAACTTCAAACAATGTAAATAGACAATGCCTATATGGGTTAGTCCTATGTAAGGAATTCATGTGACGTGCCACCGAAGTGCTCACGTTGATGGTTTTTATTCCCACATGTTCAAAATGCGACTCCGTCTAAAATTGCCCCGTTTGTAGTCTTTTCCCAATATACATCATTGTGGCAACTAATGAACAGCTGATAGATATGCCTTGATTTTGCAATTAGCATAATCTTGCATGTCAAAACTTACGCCCTAGTGAAATGCATTGAAACTCTTTGAGACTCATTGTAATGAGGAACAAGCCTTACATCCACACATCTGAAAGTACCCAACCATCCTTGATGCCAACCAAGTTTGTTGAGACCTAGGAGTTGAATAAGTGCTATTGTACCTGAACATTTCTACATTACTCTTGCCCTTTCTAAAGGTGATCTAGGATCGTGGTTTCAATTAATAATTCTGAAATATCTGAATCACGTTGAGGAGAGGCCAAATGTATTAATTAATTCACGTAATCTGTTGTCGCGACGCATCAAAAGGTTCCAATGTTTCTCACAATGTCATGTGGAAGGCTCCATCCTCACGTTTTTCTCAAAAAGGATTTTCTATGTTATCCCCGGGAATTTAGTTAATGCTTCTGAAAGGACCTTTTTAGGGCTACCCCGTTGCAGAATACCTTCTTTTTAGTTGCATCTGACTTCTGATTTAAAAAGTTCTCATAATCCTCAGTACAGTGTTCTACGTTATTTCGGATGTTACTGACCCTTGGGGATACCAGTTTTTTAACGAAACCGGTGACACTTCCCATCTCAGTTAGCGTTGCCAGCTGTAGTTCTTACGATGGGCTGTGGTGTTAAGTAGCACATTGGCACACTTTAGTTGATTTTCAGAAATCCAAAAAAGAATAAGTTCGAAAAGTCAATCTATGGGTGAACTCAGGCCTATATCATTGGATATTGAGATCACCCACAAAAGAACAAAATGAATATTTTGATCCCAGTCCAGAGTATGATGATGTCATCATGATCCTGCTCCGCCCCCTATATACACCACGTTTGCTCAATATGTCTTGATAATTTGTCGGAAAAGACGGACAGTAGTAGCTCTTCCACCAAGACCCGGAGCAGGTTTGGCTCATTAAGTAGGGTGCAAACTAGGACTGCCATACTGTGCCCTCTGAGCTTGGTGGAGTACATTCCTGTCAAATGTAAAATAATTGTGTGTTAAAATGAAAATGAAGCAGCCTATAGAACGAATGGTATAATGAGCCCCGCAGTGTGAATACTTCTATCGACAAATAGTACCCAACGGCTCTTTAGTCCTTTATCGTGGAGGGAATGGACGCTTTACAGAGCCTCAACATCATGGAAAAACAGAGCCAAAATTCACCAGGATACCTCAATATCCTCCAAGTTTCATAGAAGATCTGTTGTATCCTTAATGTATGATGGAGAGAGATGACAAAGGATTTCAATATTGATCACATATAGACTGATATTTTGGGTAAGATTTCCATTACCGGAGATGTAGGACTTGAATTTTTTAAAGGAGAAACCCTTATGCACCTTGGGAGTAGGCCATAAAAAAGGGATAGCTGGTGGATTCTTAGGTAATCATTTAAATTGGTATTCATTCAGTATCAATAAGGATTTAAAGATAGGTGCTCTCATCAAGGATGTATTTAAGTTCACCCAAAATACTTGTTCGATTATTGTTAGGGTCACACCTAAGTTATTCCCATAACCCTTGTGTTCATTCATAAGATCATCATACCATATTCTTATAATATAGTGTGATTAAGAATAACAATATTACCACCTTTGTCAGATGCCTTAATGACAAGATTGTGATCTTTCTCATAGTTGTTCTTAAGGGCCTAAATATTATCTCTCGGTAATAGGGTGAAATCTTACTTAGTGCACTATCTTTCCCCCACTTTAATCTTCTTCAATACGTCACATTATCCATCTGGTAATGATAGATCAATATTGTCATCCATGACGGTGGCATTTTGATACTTTTGGGACGGCATGAGGTAAATAGGACCAGAGTAATCTATCTTTGTTTCATTATCTCCTCTAATAAGCATACCAAGGATCCTGAACTCCACTAGGTCTCTTTTCAATACCTAGTTCTCTTATACATTCTATTTGCTCTTAGAATATTAAAAATATTTTTTCCTTTCAGCCTTCTAGGCAAAATGTGCAAAGGTGGATTCTTTTGATCTGCCTCAAAGGTATTAAGTGGATATGTTAGGAACAAATTGAAAGACTATATCAAGACGCGGATTTTTAGAATCAGTCTAGTAATCCTATGTCCGACAAATTTATAATTGGTTGTCATACACTTCAATCCATGATTTGTTTAGAATTACTATCTATTTGTCCTTTACAATTGTCTCTAAAAAGGGGCTGAGATCGGACCCTTGAATTGTGTTTGTTGGACTTCCCTTAGTTGTGGGGTACCTCTGAGAGGTCGATGGACCAAGATACCGGAACTAGAGGTTCCAGTAGATGTGTTACAGAAAGATGGAATATTTCTGTTTGCGTAGATTTTGCTGTTATCTACCTCCCTGCTTACCATCCTTTGTTCTTGTTTGGTTGCAATCTAGATCTTTTTTTCTGATAAATATCTCGATGCAGATGTTTGGAGATCTAATGAATGTTTTTATTTGGACCCAGTTCTGATGAGGTCTGTATCAGTTAGTTCAGTATCCGAGGAGGACTGGGTCTGTTACAGAGTTGGTATGTGGAGGGGCTTACTATTTCTCAAGAAAAGATATGCACCGATTTCTCAACGAAAATTCTCTACAGTTCTACTAACAAACTGGTGATGTTTTCTTGCTTTCAAGTGTGCTGCAAACTGTTGTCTATTCTTAATTCTGCACAATTTCTTGTTTCGTTGGTGATTGAATGCATGGCTCCCCCTTAAATTTTATGATTCGTGATGCTGTCTAGTTCAGGGTGTTTTTGTGTGCGTTCCAATTTTATTTTTGTCTCTTCGTGCTATCAGAATGTCATATATCTTATAGATGAGGGCGGTGGACTTCTGTTCTTAACCCTCTTAGCATTTTCTTTTTCATTTGTTGAGGTTAGTTAAATATCATCAGTTTGAGAGGGGAGGGAGACTTCGACCGTAATTTCTCCATCGTGATGCACGTGCGATCTATCCTTCTGAAGACTCTTGAAACCTGAGGTTTTCTTCAACGACTATTTATCATTTACCTTCATTGTATCTAGTATTGGTCCCGGTAGTTTATTGAAATATTGTTTCTATATCTCTATATCACTAATAAATATATGTGTTTTTTTTTTCATTTGCTATCGGTATTTTTTGTGAATGACACGTTAATTAATTTTAGTATTTTTAATTTCCCCTTTTTTGCAGATGCTCTTTAGTCTTAATGGGTGATATCACAGACATAGGTAATATCAATATGTCTATATTACAGGCATGACTATTTTTAGTATGCACTTGCGGCTTTATAATATATTTGCTCTTACTTTACAATTATGTTACTCCTCTCCTATCTTTGGGGGATTATTGCAATCTACTATTACAGCATTTGTGTTTTGTTTGGTATTCCTAGTCTCTATATGGGTATGTGCTCGCCTGGGTGGTCATGGCTACACTTTACTCCTTATCTGTCCTGTTTAATCTTGCACACTGCGGGATTCTTCCCGCGCGCATGTGCAGTACAGACATTGTGTACGTACGGCTTTAAGTATCGTCCGCGCGTTGTTTCCTGGCTGCTGTGTGTTTCATATGGTTGCCATGGCGGCCAAATATCGCGAGTTTTTCGGCGGCGCACGCGCAGACAATCTCTTGAGACGCTGGAAACACATGCTTGTTTGTTTATCAATGAGAATGGACATCTGTATAGTATTATCAATTAGGGGCTCTTATTTAAATCTGTTCCTGTGTCTTGCTCACTTGTCTACCACTATTTGACTGTCCTTTTGTACCAGTGGACACAGAGATCCTGCGGACATTATCTTAGGACTCTGCCTTTCATCACTCTTTGTACCATATCATCGGGGTCGTGAGTTTATCATAACTGCTATATGTGGCATATTTTTGAGTTTTTCTGTTCATTTTCTTGTCCCTGATGAACTTCAGATATTCTTGAGGGGAAACGCGTCGGAAGGTATTGGATGTTCAGGGTTGGACCTCCAATATATTGTTGTGTATGGAATTGCATCTAGCATACCTTTTTCTCCTATAGGATTACAGGGGCTATTGTGTCCGGTATACACCCGACATTTTTTTCATCCAGCATCTATTGCCTTATGATGTTTGATGGGACTGATCATATCTTGCTTTTGGAATGTATTTGATACCTATGGTTGTACCTCAAGCAATTTTCTATGCATGGTTACTGTATCCAGTATACTTTTTGCATCTGTAGGATTACAGGGGCTATTGTGTCTGTGATACACCTTACATTCTTTCATCCAGCATCTATTATCCTATGATGATTGATGGGATTGAGTATATCTAACATCTAACTTATATTATTTTTCTAATTAGTACTTTGTTTAGCTGTAGTTTGTAGGGTGAGGTGTAGGAGGTACGTGTTTGGGGACGCCCTTATCAGGGCGATTTCTCCATCAGTTCTGGTTCGGCAGTATTTAAGTGGTAGGGATAGTCTTTTTGGTAGGTTAGTATATATTTTGTGTATCTTATGTAAATTAATAAAAGTTAAGTTTTAGTCATTTTTCCTAGGATTTATACCACTTCTGTGGTTTGATGTGCAGAGATGAAGCCAATCAGAGACCAGCGGGATTTTGTGATGTCACCGCACTATATAAGTCCGGGCGCGACGCTGGGAGCTCATACCGCTCTCACTGTACTGATTAGGGAAGGTGCTGCCACGGCTGCTAATGTTATCTCTTACTAAAGAACTCATTTTTATACAGCGATTTTTGGGAAGTGTCTCAGCTTGTCTCAGAGACTGCTTCTCTTAACGTTCTATTTCTGATTTTGTGGGGTATTGGATCTGACGTCCAGTGTGCGTCCACTGCAGCTGCATATACATTGTAATGCTATCTGCGCACAGCACCTTGAGTATCCAAGGGTGATCTAAGCCTTTTCCTGTTGTATTCATTTAAAGAAACAGCGTTTTTTCAATATAAATACCACTTCATTTTTGGCTGCTCAATTATTTTGCGCAATTTACATCCAGGGGTTAATTAAGCATTGTTCTGCTGCTGTGGTGACTAAAAGAAAACGTTTATTTCACCGCCAAAAAATAAATTTTTCCTGTAGCATAATTCACAAGCGAAGGTTAATTACAAGTTTTCCTCTTGTTGTGTAGCGTAAAAAACACGCCATTGTAACACGCTACAAAGCTTGTAGTTTTTGGTTGCTCAATTCTTTTGCGAAATTTACATCCAGGCATTAATTAAGCGTTGTTCTTCTGCTGTGGTGACTAAAAGAAATCGTTTATTTCACCGCCAAAAAATACATTTTTCCTGTAGCATAATTCACAAGTGAAGGTTAATTACATGTTTTCCTCTTGTTGTGTAGCGTAAAAAACACGCCATTGTAACACGCTACAAAGCTCGTCATTTTTGGTTGCTCAATTCTTTTGCGCAATTTACATCCAGGGGTTAATTAAGTATTTTTCTGCAGTTGTACTCAGTAAAATAAACTTTGTTTTTCACCGCCACAGAATAAGTTCTGTAGCATAATTCATATCCGAAGGTTAATTAAGCCTGTTTGTGCTTTTATATTCAGTAAAATACACAGAGTTTTTAAACGGCACATGCAAGTCAATTTTTCCTGCCCATTTGTGGAGCGCAATTTATATCCAAGGGTTACCCAAGCTTCTTAGTGGGTTCATTTGGAGTCAAATACAGGGTGTGTATTTATCATATACAGATATCTTCATCAAATAGTGTCTGTACATTTTAGAACAAACACTATGTCAGACAGAGAGGTGGCAGGCTCTTCACCTGCGAGTGGCAGAGGCACAAACATTGCTGGAGCAGGCCCAGGTCGCAGCACAGCAAGGGGACCTCGCAGCAGGGGTCACTCGGTGAGGCCACAACTGCCGCTGTCATCTAGCGGCCGTGTGTTGTTCAGCAACCCAATGGTTCTTGATTGGTTGACTAGGCCAGGGAGCTAACATTGGAACCACGGCTCTGCGTCAACACATGCAGCGTCACCATCCAGTGGCCTGGGAGAAACGTGGCTCAGATGTGGTGGTCCATCCTGCTGCCGCAGCAACAGCAGCAGCAGCAGCAGCGCCCAGTGGCACGCATGCCATGGCAGCCAGTCAAGGCTCCACCACCTCTGCAGAAGGGAGCTGTTTCTCTTTGACATCATCTCCCGGTCCAGATGCTCCTGCTCCTCGCTACTCATGGCGCCAGCAGTCGTTCAGCGAGGCGATTGCAAAGAGACAACTGTATGCGTCCAACCATCCTAAGGTGCAGCAGCTGACCGTGCTCCTGTCCAAGTTGTTGGTACTGCAGTCCCTCACTTTCCAAATGGTGGACTCTGCACCGTTCAGAGTACTAATGGCTTCTGCCGAGCCGAGATGGAAAGTTCCAAGCCGTAATTTCTTTTCCAAAAAGGCAGTACCAGCACTTCATAAATATGTAGAACAGAAGGTGGACCAGTCCTTGAGGTTATCGGTTTGTTCCAAGGTTCACGGGAGCGCGGACGTCTGGAGCTGTAACTACAGTCAGGGCCAATACATGTCCTTTACGGCCCACTGGGTGAATATGCTTCCCGCCCAGGCACACCAACAACTTGGACAGGAGACGCCGCTTTCTCCTCCACGTTTTCAAATTGCGGCTCCTACGCCAATGTCCGCCTCCTCCTCCTCCACCACCACCACCATATCAGCCTCCACAAGTACTGCTCCATCATACCACATGTGTAGGGCACAGCGGTGTCACGCAGTTCTACACCTGGCTTGCCTCGGCGAACGAAGTCACACAGGGGAGGAACTGCTCCGCGTCATGCAGCAAGAAATCGATGTGTGGTTTTCTCCGCGCCAACTGCAAATCGGAACCATGGTGACGGACAATGGGAGTAACATGGTGTCCGCGCTGCACCGAGGAGGGATGGTCCATGCGCCCTGCATGGCGCATGTGTTCAATCTGGTTGTGAAAAGGTTCCTGAAGTCTTCCACCGATCTTCAGAAGATTCTGAAGATGGCCAGAAAATTGTGCATGCACTTCATCCATTCCTACAAAGCCAGGAACACCCTCCTCGAGTTGCGGCCTCCCCCAACACACTCTGATATGCGATGTTTCCACCCGTTGGAATTCCAGCCTGCACATGTTGGACCGACTGTATGAACAGAGAAAGGCCATTAACGATTTTTTGATGATCCAGGTGGACAGGAGTACTCCCCTGTGATGTCAGCCAGTGGCAGCTCATGCATGACACCTGCCGTTTGTTGAGGACATTCGAGGAGGCCACGTTATTTGTCAGTCGCCAGGACTACAAGATGAATAACGTCAGTCCACTGCTTCATGTCCTGGAACAGATGCTGAAAAATCTGTCTGGGCAGGGTACTGGAGACGTGGCGACTACATCTCGCGGCCACATGAGTCCGGTGGGGACTGAAATGGAGGAGGAGGAGGAGGACATTGGAGCAGAAGCATTGTCTGGTGAAATGAGTGGATTTTCTACCCAGGTGACAAGAGAGGAGGAGCAGGAGCAGCTGGAGGAGGTAGATGGAGATGAGGAAGACGAGGCAGAGGACCCGCAAGCACCGTGGCAGTATACAGTGGAGATGGAGGCAGGGAGCCCCTCGGAGTTACTTGTGCAGATAGCCCGCAGCATGCTGATTTGCCTGGCTAGTGACAGCCGAATAGTCAGCATCCGGCAGAGGGATGACTTCTGGCTCTCCACCCTATTGGACCCTCGCTACCGGTCCAAAATGGGAGCCTTTTTCCCAGCTATTGAGAGGGAGGACAAACTCAAATACTATAGGGAAATCCTCAGTAATCAGTTGGCCGCTGCCTATGTGCGGCATCGTCCCTCCTCTGACAGGTCTGACCGGGGGGTTCCTCAGCGCTCACGTACTGCTGCCGCGGCTGCTGGGGGAAGGTGGGGGGGTAGGAGCAGTACAGTCGCCAGCAGCAGCAGCAGGACCTGGAGCAGACCCTGAACCAACAGGTGGTGGCCTACTTGGAAAGCACTCTGCCACCCCAGTTAGAAGATCCGCTGGACTACTGGGCAGCCAAACTGGATGTGTGGCCGCAACTTGCCGAGTTTGCAGTGGAGAAGCTGCCCTGCCGGCCAGTTAGTGTGGCATCAAAAGCGGGTGTTCAGTGCGGCGGGGGCCATCGTTACCCCAAGGAGAACCCGCTTGTCCACGGGAAATGTGGAACGACTGACCTTTGTCAAGATGAATCAGGCGTGGATCAGCCAGGATTTCCACACACCAATGCCTTAGGCGTCAGACTACATCAGCCATGACGCCTCACCCAAACTGTGAGAAATGAGTCTGGGTTCAAACTACCTGCCTCAGCCACTATTCTGATGCCGCCACCCGCCTGATGCCACACATCTGCTGCCAGTTTCTCCATCTGCCACCAACCATCTTTACCAGGGACTGGTATTGCCACCCACCTCCACACTCTGTCATTGTGCCACTCTCTGACCTCATGCTGTTGCTCCTGCCGCCGTCACCTCCACTCTCTGTCATTGTGCCACTCTGTGGCCTACTCCAGTTTTTGCCACCTCCAGAATGTGATTGTGCCGCTGTCTGACCTCATGCTGCTACTGTGGCTGCTGCCGTAACCTACACACTGTGTCATTGTGCCACTCTGTGGCCTACTCCTGTTTTTGCCACCTCCAGAATGTCATTGTGCCACTCTCTGACCTCATGCTGTTGCTGCCATCACTTCCACTCTCTGTCATTGTGCCACTCTGTGGCCTACTCCAGTTTTTGCCACCTCCAGAATGTCATTGTGCCACTGTCTGACCTCATGCTGCTGCTGTGGCTGCTGCCGTGACCTACACACTCTGTCATTGTGCCACTGTCTGACCTCATGCTGCTGCTGTGGCTGCTGCCGTGCCCTCCACACTGTGTCATTGTGCCACTCTTTGGCCTACTCCTGTTTTTGCCACCTCCAGAATGTCATTGTGCCACTGTCTGACCTCATGCTGCTGTGGCTGCCACCGTCACCTCCACACTCTGTCACTGATGTTGCCACCTGAGCCCTCAGCTTGTTTTTTTTCCAGCTGCCATGACTTTATCAGGCTACATTCCCCCTTCAGTTTTTTGGTCAGTTTTGCCCTCTTAAGTGCCCAGGGAATTTTATAGTGAAGCGATTCTAAGAGCGGCGGCAGTCATGTGCGTGTCATACTAAAACACAACATTGTATGAAGACCAAACCAAGCTCCCTCTGCATATTTAAGCATGGCACAATGTTCTACAGCACCCTGCAGGCTCTGTGCAGCCTGGAAATAGCTGTTTTTTAACGCGATTCGTCCTGAAGTAATTCGGAGCGAATTTAATTTTGTCGAGAAATTCGGCGAAGTGACCGAACCGAATTTTTGAGAAATTCTCCCATCTCTAGTAATGAACCAAATCACGCTGGTACCCGAAGAGGGCGGAAGGTGAGTGATAAAGTCCATCGCCACATGAGTTCATGGTGTACTGGGAGTCGGCAAGGGTTACAGCAGGCCGGACGTACTGTGGCGAGTTATCTTATCATGGGCACAAGTAGCACAGGCCTCCACAAACTCTCTAGTATCTTTCGCCAGACCCGGCCACCAATAGAATTGAGAGATCAACTGATACGACCTCCGAGCCCCAGGATGTCCAGCTACCAGCGAGCAATGTCCCCAATTCAGGACCCTCCTGCACAGAGACGGCTGTACGTATGTCTTGCCAGGAAGTGTCTGTTGGAGGAGGGCTGGTGCCGCCTGGATCAAGCGTTTGGGAGGTACAATGTGTTGGAGTCGAGGATCCTCTCCAGTGATGTCCGAGGCGCGAGAGAGGGCATCAGCCCTGATGTTCTTCTCCGCTGGACGGAAATGGATCCGGAAGAAAAGAGACTATCGAGCTTGCCGAGGATTAAGGCGCTGGGCCGACTGGAAGTACTGGAGGTTCTTGTGGTCCGTGAGAACATCGAAGAGATGACAAGCTCCCTCCAGAAGGTGGCGCCATTCCTCCAGGGCCATCTTGATAGCGAGTAACTCTCGATCTCCAAAGGCATAATTCATCTCTGCCGACAAGAAAGTCTTGGAGAAGAATCTGCAGGTGAAGGTCTTTCCCTTGGGACCCTTCTGAGTGAGGACTGCCCCAGCACCTACCGAAGAGGCATCCACCTCCAGCAAGAAAGGCTTCTCGGGGTCAGGGCATGACAAGATCGGTGCGGAGGCAAAGGCCGTCTTCAATTCAGAGAAAGCTTTTTCGGCTGCTGGTGGCCAACACCTCGGATTAGCCCTCTTCTTAGTCAAAGCCACAATTGGAGCCACCAGCGTAGAAAAGTGGGGGATGAATTGACGATAATAATTGGCGAATACCAGAAAACGTTGTATGGCCCGAAGGCCAACAGGTCGTGATCATTGCAGGACGGCAGTTAACTTGGCAGGATCCATTTGCAGGCCTCGGTCGGAGACAATATATCCGAGGAAGGGCAGGCTGGATTGATGGAACAAGCACTTCTCTAATTTAGCATACAGGCGGTTACTGCGAAGACGTTGCAGGTCCTGGTTTACCTGCGACCGATGGGTCTGGAGGTCAGGAGAAAAAAACAAGATGTCGTCCAGATATACGATGTATACAGCAGGTCCCTGAAGACATCGTTGACAAAGACCATGAGAGCATTACACAGGCCGAAGGGCATCACCAGATATTCAAATTGGCCATTCCGGGTGTTAAAAGCAGTTTTCCACTCATCGCCCTCCTGGATCCTGATGAGGTTGTACGCTCCGCGCAGTCCAGCTTGGAAAAGATCCTGGCTCCTTGGAGTTGGTCCTGTGATTAGCGGCAAAGGGTACTGGTTCTTCACGGTCATCTGGTTAAGGCCCCGGTAGTCGATGCAGGGGCGGAGAGAACCATCCTTCTACTGGACGAAGAAAAAACCAGCACCGGCGGGTGATGCGGACTTGCGAATAAAGCCCTTTTGCAGGTTCTCTCGGATATAGGCCGACATAGCCTGGGTCTCGGGCATAGACAGTGGGTAGACCCTGCCCCAGGGAGGACTGGTCCCAAGAAGGAGGTCAATGGAACAGTCATAGGGGCGATGCGGAGGAAGAGATTCGGCCTACTTTTCCGAGAAAACATCCACGTAGTCCTGGTATTCCGTGGGAAGACCCGGCAGAGACCTGGAGAGCTGCTGAGGAGGAGCGAGTTGCACTGGCCGTGGAACCTTCAGACAGCGACTCCGACAATCGGGTCCCCAATGCAAAACCTCCCCGGTTCTCCAGTTGAGCGTAGGGGCGTGGTGCTGTAGCCACAAAAGCCCCAACAGGATCGCTGAGGAAGCACGGGGAAGGACATAGAAGGGGATCTTTTCCTTGTGTAGAGCCCCCACGTGGAGGGACAGTGGCTTGGTCACGTACCGGATAGCATCACTAAGGAGCTCCTCACTGACGGAGGATATCACCAAAGGCTTCTCCAGGCAGATCACTGGGAGACGATACTGGGACACCAGGGCGGCATGAATAAAGTTCCCGGCGGAGCCGGAGTCCAGAAAAGCAGGCACCCAAAATACGAGTCCGGAATCAGTTGAGACCTCTACTTCCATGAATAGACGTGGAAAGGAAGAGTTCACACCCAGGGACGCCTCTCCGACATGACCTAGGTGCGGGCATTTCCCTGCCGCTGGGGGCGAAGCGGGCAGCCATCGCGAAAATGATCCAGACTGGCACAGTACAGGCACAGTTTCTCGGCCCGACGACGGGACAAATCCTGCTCAGATAAGTGGACCCGATTCACCTGCATGGGCTCCTCACTGGCTGGTAGAGGAAGCGGCAGCGGAGGCCTCTGGATGACCAGAGCCAGACGAGGCAGTCGGCGTGGCTGGACTAGGTCACGTTCCTGGCGAAGCTCCTTTTGCCTCTCGGCGAAGCGAACATCGTTACGAGTGGCCAAGTGAATCAATTCGCTCAAGGAAGACGGGATGTTTCTAGCCGCTAGAGCGTCATCAACCCCGTGCGGACAGTCTTTTTTAAAAGAGGCAACAGGGCGGCGTCATTCCGGGACAGTCCGAGCCCAGGGTCCAAAACTGAACCGCATAGTCACCGACCGAGGAGTCGCCCTGGCGATGATTCAGGAGAGCAGTCTCAGCAGAGGATGTGCGCGCCAGCTCTTCAAAGACACTGCGGAATTCAGAGAGAAAGGCCGGCAGGTCCGCAGTCACCGGATCGCTCCTGTCCCAAAGGGGGGTTGCCCAGGCCAAGGCCTTCCCAGACAGTAGACTGACCACGAAGGCCACCTTCGATCGCTCAGTGGAGAATTGATCTGCCATTAATTCAATGTGCATAGAGCACTGGGTAATAAATCCCCTGTTTGGGCAGGTGGCAGAGGTTCGTGGTCGAGGAACAGAAGCAGAATGGTATGGTACACGGTAATCAGAACTAGACAGAAGCCCTTTAAATCTAAGAGAGCTAGCGCGCGCACGCCTAAGAAGCGGGGACACGCAGTGATGCGGGAGCGCGGTCAGGTAAGCCGAGCTGTGCAGGAAAGCGAGTGCGCCCGCGGCCCGATACACGGACCGCGGCGCCACTCGCTCCAGACGCCGGGAGAGCCGCAGCAGCACGAGTGGGGGGGCTGCGGGACCACCCGTGACAGTACAATATGTTTGCTAACTGTGTAAGAAAGCTATTGGATATTTTGAACACCCTTGAAAAACATTGTGCAAGTATGTTAGCCCCAGCTGAAAACAGTTTTGCTGTTTAGAGAGCTATAAAACTGACCTTCCTTTGAGCTAGTTGAGAATCTGGGCATTACATTTGTTGGTTCGATTAAACTTGCTAAATGGCCAGAAAAAGAGAGCTTTCATGTGAAACTCAAAAGTCTATTCTTGTGCTGAGAGATGAAGGTTACTTCATGTGAGAAATTACTAAGAGACTGAAGATTACCTTCAACAGTGTGTACTATGCCCTGGTTAGAGCACAAACAGGCTCTAACCAGAGTAGAAAGAGAAGTGGGAGGCCCCAATGCACAACTGAGCAACAAGACAAGTACATTAGAGTCTCTAGTTTGAGAAATCGACGCCTCACAGGTCCTCAAATAGTTCCCACAAAACACCAGTATCAACATTTACAGTGAAGAGGCGACTCCGGGACGCTGATCTTCAGGGCAGAGTGGCAAAGAAAAAGCCATATCTTAGACTGGCTAATAATAGGAAAAGATTCATATGGGCTAAAGAACACAGACATTGGACAGAGGAAGATTGTAAAAAAGATTATAAAAAAGTGACAGACGAATCGAAGTTTAAGGTATTTGGATCACACAAAGAACGTTTTTTTTTTTACTTATTTGTGAACGCAGAACAACTGAAAAGAAGCAGGGAAAGTGCCTGATGCCATCTGTCAAGCATGGAGAGTAATGTGATGTCTGGTTGCGTTGGTCTGTAAATTGGAGAATTGTAATAAGTAAAGAGGGATTTTGAATAAGGAAGGCTATCAATCCATTTTGTCAATGCATGCCATAGCCTTAGACACCTCTTGATTGGAGCCAATTTCATCTGCAACAGACAATGACCCAAAGCACACCTCCAAAATTATGCATGAACTATTTAGGAAAAGAAGGCAGCTGTATTCTATCTGTAATGGAGTGGCCACGCAGTCACCAGATCCAACCCCATTGAGACTGTGTGGGACAGCTTGACCGGATGGTACGCAAAAGTGCCCATCAAGCAATCCAACTCGTGGGTGGGCTTCAGTAACATGAATGTATATCTTCTCCAATTACCGTCAGCAAATTAAAGCTAGAATGCCAAAAGTCTGCAATTTCGCAAGGTGAAGGGAGCAATCGTTTGACGAGAAAGCAGAAGTTTGAATTATAAATTATTAATTCCAACGCTTGTACAATGACTGGACTATATTTCCTATTCATTTTGCAACTCTTTTGATAAATAAAAGTATGAGTTTTCAGGGAAAACACAAAATTGGATGACCCCAAATTTTTGAACGGTTGTGTATAATTGACAGATATTTTTTTTTATAGTAGATGGCATTCTATGCAGTTTTCCTGAATAGTGTTGAGCGATTTTTATTGACAAAGTTGAAATCGGCAAGGTTTTTATGGTGATCGATTTTCCCGATCATAGCATAAATTAAGGTTTTAAAATCTGAGCATCATCTATTAAGATGCCCCTTTTTCGGCCTCCTGTAATTTTGGCTGCACAAATCAATTACCAAATAGACAGGGTGACAAGTGTTGTGCAACGTCATGACTGGATTTAGTTGCGATTGGCTGGAAAAATCACAATGACCTCGTGTCACATAGAAACAGCGTTTCCTTTTCAGCCTCATGTCTCTCACGTCTCATAGGGAAAGGACCTGCGCTGCTGTCTGTGGCCAAACACTCAGCGAAATTAGTCTTATTCTGCACAGAGAAACCTCTACTATACTGTGATCCGTCCAATATAGCTAGATTATAATTTGAAGAAGTTTATTAAGTTACAAAAATATTAAGCAGCATCAACCGCCGTAAATACACTCGGCGTGGATCGGGGGGGGGGGGGCCCCGCGGTCAACACAGACAAGCTCTATCTATAAAAACATTGGATAAAGTTTCCACCAGACTTAGTGTAGACATTGTATGAATATCTTATTTATTAACATGTTTGCTATTGGAAATATTTCCTGATATTGCACCTGAACATATATTGGATAAAACATTCATTTCTAGTAACTGCAGGTCTCTTTTTAGCTGCAAAACTCCACTTTTATCAGGATAACTTTTCAGATATGTTTCATTTTAATTTTGTGACTGTTGATATATCCACCTTGCACTTAAATTAACAATCCAGCAATCTTGTATTCAGCACGGTTTTTTGTTGCCAAAAATACCGTGTATCGTATACTAAAACATCACAGTTACCTGTTTTTTGACTTTTGACGCACCCAGTACTGTCAATGACTCAGCATCTACGTAAATCTAAAAACACAATTCTAATATTCACCACAGGTGAATTGAAAGTGCAAAAAATAATACCATTATTATATCAAAACATATCATTAACTGTTTATTGACTTTTGCGCACCCATTACTGTTCATTGACCAGCATCTACGTAAATTCTTAAAACAGCAATTCTATATTCACCACAGGTGAAATGAAAGTGCAAAAAACCGTTTATTTATCAAAACATAACGCGGTTTACGTGTTTTTTTTTTTTTGACTTTGCGCACCCAGTACTGTTCATTGACGCAGCACTATAAATCTTAAAACACAATTCTATATTCAACCACAGGTGAAATAGAAAGGTGGCAAAAAATACAGTTTTTAATATATCAAACATAACAGTTACGTGTTTTTTTTGACTTTTTGCGCACCCGTACTGTTCATTGACGCAAAGCATCTACGTAAATCTTAAAACACAATTCTATATCACCACAATGTGATTGGAAAGGTGCAAAAATAACCGTTAATTATATCAAAACATAACAGTTACTGTTTTTTGACTTTTGCAACACCCACTTGTTCATCTGACCAGCATCTACTAAATCTTAAACACAATTCTATATTCACCACAGTGAATAGAAAAGGAGCGAAAAAAATCGTTTATTTTAGCAAAACATAACATTACGTTTTTTTTGACTTCTGCGCTACCCAATTACTGTTCATTGACGCAGCATCTACGAAATTTAAAAACAGAAATTCTAGTTCACCACATGAATTGAATAGGTGCAAAAAATACCGTTTATTATATCAAAACATAACATTACGTTTATTTGGACTTATGCGCACCCAGTACTGTTCATTGGATGCAGCATCTACGTAAATCTAAAACAGCAATTCTATATTCACCAAGTGAATTAAATTCAAAAAATACCGTTAATTATACCAAAACAATAACAGTTACTGTTTTTTGACTTTTGCACACCCAGCTTGTCATTTGACCAGCATCTACGTAAATCATAAAAACAGCAATTCTAATCACCAAAGTGAAAATTGACAGTGCAAAAGATACCATTTATTTTATCAAAACATAACAGTTTACGTGTTTTTTTACTTTTGCGCACCCTTACTGTTCTTTGACGCAGCATCTCCTAAATCTTAAAACACAATTTCTATTATTCACCACAGGTGAAAATTTGAAAGGTCAAAAAATTACGTTTATTATATCAATACATAACAGTTACTGTGTTTTTTGACATTTTGCGCACCCAGTACTGTTCATGACCAAGCATACGTAAATCTTAAAACAGCAATTCTATAATTCACCACAGAGAATTGAAAGGTGCAAAAAATACTTTTTATTATATCAAAACATAACATTTAGTTTTTTTTTGACTTTTGCGCACCATTTAAGTTCATTGACGCAGCATCTACGTAAATCTTAAAACAGCAATTCTATATTCACCACAGGAAATGAAGGGCAAAAAAAACAGTTATATATCAAAACATAACAAATACGAGTTTATTGACTTTTGCGCACCCATTAACTGTTCATATACGCAGCATCTACGTAAATCTTAAACAGCAATTCTTATTCACCACAGTGAATTAAAGGTGCAAAAAATAACCATTAATTATACCAAACACAGTACAACATATAACTTTTTTAGACTTTTGCCCAGTCCCATGATTGTTGATAGACACCTTGCAGTTAAATTGAATCCACAATTTTGTTTTTGATTAGAGGATTTGAGAAAAGCTGTGATTTGCCGTCTTTTTAATAAGACAGATTTCCAAAACTATACCATACCTTCCTCAAATTTTTTATATTTCTGGACATGGAGCGAAATGCAGTGGTAAGCAGCAAATAGGGGGACACATGAGGAGAGGTACGAGAAAGTGCCCCTTCCAGTGCTGGCGACAACACGCATCCAGCGATCTCAGTTTGCAGGACCCACAGGCTGTCCATCGCTGGGTTCAGGGCCCTGTGAATCTAAAGTAACGCACATCGTCGCCAATCTGTCCTTCATGTTAATGCAACCTGCATCTAGCAGTTCTTACCTCCTCGTCCTCGCATCACGGCCACAAATGCGTCATCAGCATCCATCAGCATCCGTCCAACATGAAGCAACCCAATTCATCTCGTGAACCCACCACTGTGGATAATCCATTGTCTGAAGACCCTTTGAGACAAAAGCTGGTCGAAGCATGTTAAAAGATCAAGAGAGATTTAGTCTGCTCGGACGCCCATTACTGATGCCATCAAGAGGAAGGAAGCCGTCAATCGCAAAAAATCAAGCGTCCGGCAAACGCCTGCAGGTGCCCCTTGCTTTAAGCCCCAGCTACTGGATGCAGAAAGTCCCAGGACCGACCAAGTCACCTGTGTTGATGATGAGGATGATGACACATTGCGGATTCATCCTGGTCTTTTCCGCAGCAATTGCTTGCGAGCGCTTCATCATTGGACGAGGAGGAAACGATGGGTATGTCAATACGGTCCCTAGCCACAAAAAGAGAGGGGAGTCGCAGAATCCCCGCTGATAAGATTCCGCCCACCACGGTCCAGCGCAAACCCCGCCTCCTCGCTATCGCCGTCGAAAAAGGTCCAGACCTCTCAGCCTGGCCTTCTTTGAGCAAGCCTCTATTCACCCATCGAGTGTCATATGCCGCGCCTTTGCCGTAAACGCATAATAAGAGGCAAGAACCTTAATGGTTAACACCACCAACATGCATAGTCACATGCATCGAATCAGAGTTGAAATGAGGGAACACTTGGCCAAAAAAGGCCAACCGACGCCGGGCCCTCCATCCACTGTCACACCCTGCGTGTCTCCTCCGCTCGTCCTCTCACCACCACCACCAAGCGTTCCTCATCTGCCCCATGTCCTCAAGTCATGATCAGGGAAGCAGCCTCCGCTTCAGCCCTCCACCGGCGCCCGAGTACCACCACACCACCAGAGACCCATCCTACCCCTTCTCTTTCCGCCATTTACGACCTGCAACCCTACCAGCGGCCCATCTGCACCAGCTTCTGTCTTCCATTTGGGAACATAAGAACACTTTAAACCCAAACCCTCCAAAAGCCAAAAGCCTGAAAGCGCATAGCCAGTCTTGCCTTGGAAATTTTTGCCTTTCCTCGGTGACACAGATGGGTTCCCCAGCCTTCCCATGCCCTCGCCTCCCCAAAAAAATAAATACAATGCTGAGCAGGCATTCTTGCCAGAAAAAGCCGTCCCTCTCCTGCCCAACCACGTGCATCTAAAATTTCAAGCGCGTTGTCTCACTGTTGTCCGAAAGTCCATCTCACCACCCGACACAGTGGACTAGTAAGCACAGCAGGCCGCTAATAATCATCTGTGACAGCCACGGGTGAGTGGTTGGAAGACTCTGGGGGTGACGGTGGCTCTCAGGCCTCGGCGCACCGCTCTTCAAAACCGAAGGATGGTTGCAGGGCTCTTTCCCATAGGTCCACAGGTGCATCATGTGCCAGAGACACCAGGCCCGTGTTGATATTATTCTGCCCTTGGAGACCGTACCACACAAAGGTCAGGAGCGTGGACCTCTAAAGCAACGAGACCGAGCGCTGGCTGGGTACAAAACCTTGAGCCACGGCATGGTGGATGTGCGATAACGCGAAATCAGCTGGCCGCCCTTAAATCGGTAGCTGAGCACATCCCTTGCCTAGCACATGACATGAACCTTGTAGTCCATAAATTTCTAAAGAGGCTACCCGGTCTGTACTGCCTGCTGAAGAAAGAGCTCGAGGTCTGAGAGTCGCACTCCGCCGTTCGCACCCCTGCTACTCGCCCCGCTGCCCTGCTGCTTGAGCGTCAGCTCGGCCTAACCCCCGTCAACCGTCTCATTGTTGACGTGCAACAACGCTGGACATTCCACCCTCCACATGCGCCACGATTGTGGCAGCACGCAATGCCATTAACCAGTAACGAAGTGACACATGGCCTGACAAGCAGCGTACAGACCTCGGGTGTTAACCACGCAGAGAGTGAGGCAGGTGAAAGAGCTCCTGCACCATCCTTCCAGTTTTGAAAGAAGCCACCAAAATGTCAGTAGCGACATGCCTTGTCACGAGATCATTGTGGTAATCTTAGTTCTGAACGATCGTTGGACAACTCGAAACAACAGTCCCGCCAGCGATGAGAGAACACACAGATGCGACACGGAGCCTTTCTCTCCGTACAATCCACAAGGACCACAGTTTCACAATTTCATCCGTCTGTCATTAGGCAGTGGTTCGGGTCAAGCTAGTGCAGATAGGTGGCCATCAGCTCTCAGGTGCATCATCTCAGCAAGCAGGCCTGTGATAACGTGCCGAGACACGAGGAGAGAGGAGGAGGAGGAGTATCCTAGACACCGAGTACCGACGTCTCCTGCCATTTGAAAGAGGTTGGCGTCGACTGTGAGGCGGAGAGGAAGATGAGGAAATCAGTTTTGCTAGCCCCTCGACCCAGAGGCTTGGAAATCAAGCTCCATCCTTCACATGATGCTTGGAGCTCCTTACCTCCAACATGATCGCTCGCATAAGGCCATCAAAAATGAACAACAGTTTACTGGTCCACCCTCCTGGATCCCCGGTACAAAACAAAAAGCAGCACTATCCTTCCACACCCACCCAAATAGAGATAAAATGCAGGAAATGGAACCTTGCGATATCACTGGAGACAACTGTTGCGTCTGCTTCACATTCCCCAAATGTCCACCTGGAACAACACAGCAACGAGACAGCATAGAGTGCCAATAGCGTAGCGCAGCAGCAGGCAAGTGGCAAAAGCCTAATGGTGATCTCTGGCAATCTTTGTTTTACCACCACACCAACGCATGCAAGGCAGGGCACGACAACCAACACACAAGATCACTTAAAACATGGTCACAAGACTACGCTCTCACACAAGTTTTTGCATGTGTTCCACCCAATAACTTCTGGGTATCCAAAATGGACAATGGCCCGACTGGCCGTCACCGCCATAAAGGTGGTTGTCCTGCCCAGCAGCCCTGAGCGTCATATCGAGCGGATCAACCTTCAGCACTGCTTGGAGAGTCATTACAGACAAACCATCCGCTGTCCACAATAATTTTTGATCGTTGACTTTTCAACAAGATGAATCAGGCATGGATCTCTATGATGAAGTGGCCCCAGATTTGCCGAGTCTCCGATTATTGCCGTCTACTCACCATCCTATCAACAAAATGGTCCTCTTGAAAACTTTTTTTTAAATATCATTTCTTACTGCAATTTTTATTCTCTTTTCCCAACATTCCATTTTGAAGGTTTGCTGTGAGTAACTGTAAAAGACAGCAGAGGTTTCCATGACAACACCGTATTCCATTTATCACTTATCTAAAAGTTTTCGCGATTGACAATGTTTTGATGTCATTTGCTGTGAGATACAGCAATAATCATGTCCTTTGGAACAGAAATGTGACTTCCTAAGAGTGCATTCTCCCTGCACCACAATTTTTAATAGGGCTGATAAGTCATATTTTAATAATTTTTTTGGGTCATGTTGCGTAAGTACACATAATAATGTCCTTTGGAATAAAAAGTCTTCCTAAGTGGCATTTCTCCCTCTACCAATGTTTTAACATGCTGAAAGTCATTTTATTAAATTTTTTTGTCATGCGCTTTGAAATCAGAAATACACCCAAAAAGATCCTATAATAAAAAAATGTTGTTTCTAAAGACCATTGTTCTTCACAATTGACCAAAGTGGCTCAGTGTCATGCTTTGATTTTTGGGGCATTTTTGTGACACAGCTATACACAGGTGCCTATACTAAAAATGTTTGTTTTCTAACATTCATTTTTCTTCACAATTGACCAAAGTGCTCAATCATGCTTAGAATTTTTGGGGCATTTGCTGAGACTGCACTATACCACAGAGTCCTATTCTAAAAAATGAGTTTCTAACAGACATTTGTTCTTCACAATAGTCAAATTGCTCAAGTGATGGTGCTGTCAGAAACAAATAGGTAGGACCTGTTAATGGACACATATTGCAAAATGACTTGTTTTTTTGCAAGATCTTTTAACATACTATCAATCCTGTATTTGAGACAACCCATTTAATACAATGAAAAAAGAAAACAAAGACATGGTGGATTCCATCCTATTTCAAAATGTGTTTTCCTAGAATTAAAGTACTCAAAAAACTTGCATGTACAAAATAGCAGTTAAAAAAATTCCTCTGAATTGTAACACAGGAGGATACAAAAACTTACCAATGTAGGTTTATTTCAATAACATGGAGTAATGTAGCACAGACAGAGAACAAAAGTACAGAACCATTTCCTCCACACGTTGAGTAAAATGAGAAAAAACGAATGCCAAGAAAAAGGGCAACTGTGTAACAGAGCGTTTAACCAACCATATTTCCAAGTGAAGCTCAATTGTTCCACACACATACGAGGGGCAAGCGCTAACCCAGTATTGACTTGTACAGAGAACCTGAGTTCTCACACTGTCCGGCTTTCCGCACTCTCTTCAGCACGACAGTTTCGTTGCAGCGTTCATCAGGGCATTGTTAACCTGCGTGGTTAATAATGACGAACGCCACCTGGGTCTTTCACCGCACCCACTGTAACTCCCGCCTCTAACTATATCATGCGTGCCCAGGACAGGTATATTCCAATGTCCATTCAACTAAAATGGTGGTTGAAAGACCCTTTTTCCGGCACTTTTTAATTGGGGTATGCAGTTTTGGGGCTCATGCTGTCCCAGACAGGAATAGTCAATGTCCATTGAAACAAAAATGGTGTTCGAAAGACTCCTTTTTTCCACAACTCCTTTTTAAATGTGGGGGTCTTGCAGGTTTGGGCACATCTTGGCCCATGACAGTAGTCCAAGTCCTTGAAACAAAATGGTGTTGAAAAACTCCTTTTTCCGCACTTTTAAATGTTGGTCATGCAGTTTGTGGCTCATGCGTGCCCAGGACAGTATAGTCAATGTCCAGTGAAACTAAAATGGTGTTGAAAGGCTCCTTTCTCCGCACTTTTAAATGTGGGGGTCATCCAGGTTTGGGCTCTCTGTGGCCCAGGACAGTATAGTCCAATGTCCAGTGAAACTAAAATGGTGGTTAAACCTCCTTTTTCCACACTTTTAAATTGGTCATCAGGTTTGGCACATGCTGTGCCCAGGACAGGTATAGCAATGTCCATATAACAAAATGGGGTTGAAAGTCACCCTTTCTCCGCAACTTTTTAAATGTGGGGGGGTCATGCAGTTTTAGGGGCTCATGCTGTGGCCAAGACAAAGTATCAATGTCCAGTTGAAACAAAATGGTGTTGAAAACTCCTTTTTTCCGGCACTTTTTAAACTGTGGTCAGACAGGTAATGTCATTCTGTCGGTACAGGACAGATATAGGTTTAGTGGACCCATTCAACTAAAATGTGGTTGAAAGACTCCTTTTTGCGCACTTTTAAATCTGGGGTCCATGCGGTTTGGTCACATGCTGCGTTCCAGACAGAATATTCATGTCCATTTCAAGTAAGATGATGGTTCAAATCATACTGCCTTCTGGCCTTTTTAATTTGGTGGTGATCAGTTTAAGGTCAGGCCTGTGGTACAAGACAGGATAGTGAAATGGTCGAGACCTATTTTTCTGTGACTTTATAACTAATGTGTTGCCCTAAGATTAGCACGTATCCATTTACTTTGTGGTGTTAATTTCAGTCTTCTCCCAGCCTTGTTTTGGGTGTAATAATGAAGGTTTGTTGCTCTGCCCATAGCCTTTAAATGGTATCGCTCATAATCGATGCTCACTATCGAAAAACCTTATCGATAGCGGCCGACTATCGACTATCGATCGATCTCGATAGCCAACGCAATCGCTCAACACTATTCCTGAACATCTGGCTGGCCACTCTTTCTGTGCTGTTTGACTCTTTTCCTGATTCTTGACCCAGAGCGTAAGCTTAATGATCCTAATGAGCATTTTACTCAGACTACCATCCTATTTATATTAGTATGTTACTTAGTATTTATTGCATGGTTTTAAAAAAAAAAATAAGCCTTCTACAGAGTGCCCCTGATAAAACTACTATTGCCCTGTACCTAAGACAAACTGGAAATATGCCATACTTGGCAGATTAAGAGTGGGCTATGCACACAGGCAAGTCTTCTCAACTGTATGTGTGTCCAGAGGAAGATTACAGCGATGGCTCCCTGCCATGCCTTCAACGTCCATGCTAAGTACCATTAAAACATTGTGCAGGCAAGCTGTAATTTTCATCACACTGCCAGCCCCACTGCCTCACCTTAGGCTTCATGGCCTAGGAGTTGCTGGGAGCAGTGTCCTGACACAGGCGATGTGATGATGTCATGCCACCCCTCTGGATGCAATTTTGAAAAAAAATATGACTACACAGTGCTGTCATAACTACAAGTGCTGTCATGATCTGCCTGGCATTGGGCTCACTTCATTCCTTTGACCTTGAGGGCTGTTCGGTATTACTGACAGTAATGTGTGTATGGCCCTTTAAGATGTTCTGTTTCTTCCCAGCCTCAGCCAGGGTTTTATGGCTAATCACCTGTGCCAATCCCTGGCTGGGGCAAGATATTTATACCCTCCTGTTTCCTGTTTCTTTGCCTAAGATTTTCCTGGACATCCTGGTTCCTGCCTGGTGTTTTGCTCTGGTTTCCTGCTTGTTCTCTGGCCACCTTGATTTCTTTTTAATTTGGTTTATCTGATATCTGTTTTGTTTTTTGGATTTTGGGACTCTCTGTTCTCCCCTCCCCCCCACACATATTCTCAAGTATCCGCCTCCTGTTTATTACAGGTTTTCTTTTTGGGACCATTTATGTTTTTGTTGTATCTTTATTTTCTTACAATAAAGTGAATTTTGGAAAGAAATCAGATACAATATCAGGCCTAAAAATGTATCCTTGGAACTTAAAACCTGCTCAGTTTTCTGCGGCAGATCTGTTCAAACTGACTGAATGTCTTAGATCAACAGCTGAGGTCTTCAGGATGGTTGCTCCCCAAAAATTTTTTGATGACCCTGTGCCCACTGCCACCTCTGCTGATGATGCTGTGCCCACTGCCACGTCTGCCTGTTAAGTCTCCAGTGCCACCTCTGTCTGTCCGGTCTTCAGTGCCACGTCTGCCTGTCCATTCTCCAGTGCCACGTCCGCTGTTGATCCGGATTCCACAATGCATATTGAGGGGCTGGAGGCCCCTCATGAAAGTGTGTGGGGAATAGTGTCACGAAGAAGAAGTTCGGTTTCATTCCAGCCTCAGCCAGGGTTTTGAAACCTTTATGGCTTATCACCTGTGCCAATCCCTGGCTGGGCTTGTTTAATTTGGTGTTTCTGATATCTGTTTTGTTTTTTGGACTCTCTGTTTTCCGCCCTATGGTCCCAAGGATCCATCTCATGTTTAATATAGGTTTTCTTCCTTGGACTGTTTATGTTTTTGTTGTATCTTTCTTTTCTAACAATAAAGTGTGTTTTGGAAAGAAATCTGACAAGTACCTTTCAATTCCCATATATTAGAAGAAGACTCAAATGCGTTTCCTGAGTTAACAAACTCCTCATTGGGTTACAGAGAAGGGGAAGGGGAAGCAAACGTCTACAGTATATAGAGCGACTAACAGAAAGCTTGCTAGTTCCCAGGGCAGGATACATCCCTGCAGGGAAAGCCTGGGCCCCAAAGCAAACTTTTGAATGGGGCACCCTACCCTACCCCCTCGCCCACCTCCCTGACCACGAGCATTTACCAGAACATGCAGTTAGATAATGTAGATAATACGAGGGGCAAATACCTCACCATACATATCACCATCATACTGCTACCAAACAAATCCCACTATACCAAGACCAACATTACCAACAACTCTACTACATACGGACTTGATTAAACCTCCATGACCACAAATTACTACCACATAGTGACTGAATAACACCTCTACACTATTACTGATCAGTATACAAAGACCAAAAATACCGCCATATAGTGACCATATAGTGGTATATACTAATGTACACAGGCTCTGCAGACTGTATATAACCACCATATAGTGACCATATAGTGGTAGACACCAGTGTACACAGACTCTGCAGACGTATGTGATTGAAGTGTAGTTACAGCTTGTGACTCAGAGGTAATGTTTCTCTGATGAGTCGTTAACTTCCCCTTTTGTTCTGCATTCGGTCCAGACCGCCATGTTGACGTCTCCCGGCCACTTGTCCCTGGAGATTTAGACACAAATATCTTAGAATTCTAACTTTTCCAGCACCTCCCTCCCTGCCCGCCTGGCTATATGGGGTCCATTTAGGTAGGCGGGGTTTAGATTGGCTCTATGGGGCCCCAGATAGGCCAGGTTTAGGTAGGCAATAGGGCCCCATGTAGGCAGGCAGGGTTTAGGTAGGTATAGGGCCCCATATAGGCAGACAAGCAGGGTTTAGGTAGAGTATAGGGCCCAATATAGACAGGCAGAGTTTAGGTAGCTATAGGGCCCCATATAGATAGGCAGGCTGGGTATAGGGGCCATATAGGTAGGAAGGCAAAGTTTAGGCAGCTATAGGGACCACATATGTAGGCATGCAAGGCTTAAGGTAGGCTATAGGGGCCCCATACAGGCAGGCAGGGCATAGGTTAGTCTATAGGGGGCATATATATACATGCAGACAGGGCATAGAGTAGGCTATAGGGGCTATATATAGGCAGGTAGGGCTTTGGGGAGGCTATATATAGGCAGGAAGGGCTTTGGAGAGGCTATATATAGGCAGACAGGGCTTTGGGGGCTATAGGGATTATATATAGACAGACAGGGCTATAAGCAGGGGCGTAGCTATAGGGGGTGAAGTGGTAACAGTCGCTACCGGGCCCTCCAGCATGAGGGGGCCCAAAAGCCTTTCTGCTACATAAGAAAACAACAGTATTTTAAATGGCACATGGAAAGTAGGGAGCGACATTTAACATAGTGCACTAGGGACCGAGAGTATGACTTAACGCCTCTGGCTATAAGGGGCTATCTATAGGAAGGCAGGGCTGTGGGGGGGGGGCTATAGGGGCCAATATATAGGCAAGTAGAGCTATAGGGGCTAGATATAGGCAGAGGGCTATAGGGATTAATATATAGGCACAGGGATATAGGGGCTAGATATAGGTAGGGCTTTGGGGGGCTATAGGGGCCAATATATAGGCAAGCAGGGCTATAGGGGCTAGATATAGGCAGGCAGGGCTATAGGGGCCAATATATAGGCAGGCAGGGCTATAGGGGCCAATATATAGGCAGGCAGGGGGCTTCATTAATATTAAAACAATTAGAAATCACTTTCTCACCTGTCTCTCGCTCCCTTGCAGCTCAGCTCCCGGGCAGTCTGTGCTCGGCGCGATGATGTGACATCATTGCGCAGCCCACGTCAGCACTGTGGGCCGGCACAGGCTGATTAGCAAAGCGGAGACGCTCTGCTCTGCTAATACCAGCCAGTCCTGCCTCTGAGCGCTCAGGCCGGAGGCGCTCGGGTCGGAGGGCCCGGGCGTTCAGAGGTAGGAAGCGCCGGGCCCCGCAGCTCCTCGTCCGCCAGCATGTTCACTGCCGGCGGGCGCAGGAGCCGAACTACCGGGGTAGCAGACGTGTTAGCTGCTGCTGGCCCCCCTAAGAGCATGGGCCCCAGGGCAGCTGCTATGTCTGCTACCCCGGTAGTTACGCCCCTGCATCCCTGTATAGCATTCCCATTATGAAGAGGCATCTGTCAGACACCTCTGTTACTAACACTTTAATGAAATGGTAAAAAAAAACCACAAACAACAAAAAGATTTTTCTTTAAAATATTCTCCAAACCCCAC